>JANITW010000235.1:4770498-4785263 GCA_027564335.1 Erythroxylum williamsii | reverse complement strand
CTGGTTAAGCCATAGGTGTAAGACTGATCGATCGGCCCATGAGGCTGGATGTGGGCCCAATGTTACCGACCCATCCAAAAGGCAAACACAACTGGGTTTTATTTCTAAGTCACGAATTTGCTTGCTAGATCATTCCTTTCATATCAGAATCGCTTTTAGATTACACAAAACATAGGCTTTTCTTGTCTCTATGAGTATACTAAAGAATTCATCGAAATTTGAAATTTGCTAATATTTTAGTGATCATTTCTTAGGATGGGAACTTACCTCAAAATCTTGTCAATGTTTCAGTAATTTCAAACAGAAAGTTAAAGGAGAGAGCGTAAATGCAAAAGGAAAGAGTTTTTATCGAGGACTGCAGTAGAAGATTAAGGGATGCGGTTTAACAATGCGAAAGGGAAGGCCACTACCTGCTATCGCCGATGATCAATAATATTACAAAAATCACATAGGCATAAGAGAAACAATCACCCAAAAGGGGGATTCAAATAAAAGCAAAAAGAATGATCATAGACACGAGCTTTAAAGATAAGAAGTTACCTAAGACATGCCAAAGTGAGATTTAGTTCTTGGGAGACACATAAGCAAATATGACTAAAACCGAGCATGACAAGAAGGTGGGAAGCAAAATGAAAAGGGAGAGGGGGCATTGATCGTGCCTTGGCTTAGGTGGGAGCGAAATCTGGATAGTTGAGTTTTATTAAAACGTCAATTTACGGAACAACTTATCAGATGTCCTCAAAACCCACTTCTTCTTGTCCTCAATAATTTTGGAACAGACACCTTGTTCTATAAACATTTTCATTCACATATTTATAAAAGATTTACATAAATATGTGGTTAAAAATTAGTGTTAAAGCTTTGAAACAGGTTAAACGGCGGCACAGGTGAATCTGACGAATGAATTTGGTGTTTTCTTCACTTGTTATTACATAATGTTCGTACAAATTTACCACTCAAAAGCACAAAATATTAAGAAATGTTTAATAAGAGAGCAAATGAGCACATAAAGAAGCAAAATGCTTGCCAAAACTTGGAATGGGGCAGGGGTGTTAATTGAGAACTTTTCAGACCACGAGTAGAGTTAAAACAAAAAACGCTTTTTGGATTTTCGCTCTGAAGGAAACCATTATCTACTTTCTCTAGATGACTCTTGTTTCAACCTTATCTGCCTATATTAGTTTAATCATTTATTGGGTTACTACAGTAACACTATTGGTTCCTTGTCAGTGACTTTCTTAAGACGATACTCGACCGTTTCCTTTATAAAGCACCCTTCTTGGGGTCAGCGTGTTTTGGTTTCTTTGCTGTTACTCTTACTCTGCGTCTTCAGTCCTGTTAATCGTGAAAGCTAGCAAATCTATGGAGATATAGGCATGTTCAACTCACAAGAGCTTCTTTCGAGGAAAGGCCCATTTGGTGCCATATGGGTGGCAGCTTATTGTCACAAGAAACTCAAGAAAGCACAGGTCTTTGCCATTGATGTCAAGTCCTCTGTCGGTTTGTCCTCTCCCTCTCTGTCTATCTCCACTCAAGTTTTCACTTGTTTTCGTTCTCTTCTTGTGCGTTTTTGATGTAATGGGATTTAATAAACCGTTCTCTTTCCTGCATTTGGTTGAGCCGGGATGGTGATTTTTAAACAAGGTTGTT
Source organism: Erythroxylum williamsii (assembly GCA_027564335.1). NCBI lineage: Eukaryota > Viridiplantae > Streptophyta > Magnoliopsida > Malpighiales > Erythroxylaceae > Erythroxylum > Erythroxylum williamsii. Next base: position 4,783,613 of record JANITW010000235.1, on the reverse strand, counting down.
CCTTTTTGTTGATTTCTGCCATTGTTTGACCAGAGCAAATACAGGGCTTTTACGTTGAGCCGTTTTTCTTTGTCTGTTGTCTTTTATTCTGCCGTGTCGTGAAACTGATCATTTGTATGGTTTTTTTGGTGCCATGTTTTATCGAAGTCTTTATCTTTTACTGTTCTAAGTTGTCTGATAGAGTGTTCTTTGACATTCCGGAGTGATTAAAAATTAGTGCTTTCGCTTTATCCAGTATAAGTTTGAGAATTTCATTGATTATTTTGGCTTCTAAGTGGTGCACGAATCTGCAAACTATTTATTGTACATGTTTTCATGGCTACTTTGTTGGCCCTTGTTTTCCTGGTTTCGGTTTATTGTTCCTATTCAGTTACTTAAGAATATCAAAGGAAAGTTTGATTGACATATGGAATGAGCGAATTGATTGCGTCTGTAACTGTTGGAATTTTGGACATTAGGTTGTTGAACACTCAGGATGGTTTTTGCTGCTTTATCCCAGAAAGTGTCCGTTTACTAGATGGTGATCCATCAGATTTTCCTCGTCATTGAAATAGATAGAAGACCGAACAGTATACCAGTTTCAGTCGTGCTCTTTTATAGACTAGACCTGAAGAAAAGGACACAACCGTGTAAAGCATGGTCCTAATTTGTTGTCTAATAATACTAGGTGCTGAGCCAAAACTGCCTGAATGTTAGCAGTTTACATGAAATTACTGCACCTTGACCGTGATTTGGGAAAGTGTAATTCTCAAAACATGATTTTGCTAATTGAGTTTCACACAGTCATCATCTCAGATGAAATGAAAAAAATGATAAAAGCATAAACTAAAGGTGATGGGGAGGACTTGCAGCCAATTTTCTTATGTTTTTCATTTCAAAGGGTATCCTAGAAAATAGTTTAACGAAGTTTTTTTTTTGGGTTACTTTAGATAATGTAAGATGCTTGAGCGTAAGATTGTGGAGATGCAGCTTTTAACAAATAGACATGTTTGTACATTGGTGTGCAATGTTGTGAATCAAATACATGGAAATCTTTTTCCGAGGAATCAGACATCTTTTGGAAATGGGTGGTTGCTTAACAAATGACCCTGTACAAGAATGTGAGATAATATAGATGATCTTAAGCTCATTGGTGGGATTCAAAAGAAGCTGCCTTAAGTGCACCTTTTGTTCCTAAATGCTGAACTGGAATATCCAGTTATTATACCCCTAAACTTTTAGCCTCTGAAATTTACTTTTCTTGTTCTCTTCATCTGTGGTAGTAGCAAAATTTATCATTTTTGGCCGGGTTATGATTGGCCAATTAACTATATGATTTGCATTTTGCTAAGAATCATATGGTCTGTGGCTGGAGGTGGAACAGTTGTGTCTTCTAGATGTAGTCTGTACTGCTTGATTTTGAAATTCTGGTTATTGCTACTATTTCCTTATGTTCTGGAAGTTTTTTCTTTTTTTTTTGTTTTTTCTATAATCATTTTTTGGGAAAACACAGATAAGCTTCTGCAAGATGAGTTTGATGTTGTCACATACAGAATATTGGCGTACCTTCTACTTGGTATTGTCAGAATATACTCCAGAAAAGTTGATTATATGTTGAAAGATTGCAATGAGGTGCTACATCAAATCAAGAACTTTGTGGTTAGTAACAAAGATGCCAATATTATCGAAAACCTCTGTGCACCTTATTTCTCTATCACATTACCAGAAAGGTTTGAACTTGACGCTTTTGATCTAGACATTGGGGAAGATATTACTGGGTAAGATATTCTTGCATATGAAGTTGTGTCTTTAAGATCCCTTTCTGTTCTAAGTTCTATACTTCTATCATCATTCTTAATGATGTTCTTGTACATTCCAGGGGCAATGTAAGACCCAGTGAAGAAATTACTCTTAAAGGTATCTCCTACTTACTTTGGTTGGTACTGTTTTAAACTTTTTTTGTCCTATTGTTACATGGCTTTTTATCAAAACAGATGGCATGTGGAAATCTAGAGATTCTGGAAACTACTCTCTTGGCGAGGTATTCATGATGTCATTGATTGATACTTATGTTAAGCCCTTTATGCAGGCATTCCTCACATGATATCTTTCTTGTTATTGCTGTAGTCTGTTTGTTGTTATGCTTTTCATCACGTGGTAGTGAGAGGGGCTCTTTCTCTTTCCATTTCTTTTTTGTCCAACTACTTTGCCTGGTTCTTTGCCTGGTAATAACCTACGCAAAGTTTAAGTTTTTCATAATCTTGTTAACTTTGTGCACAAAACCTTGGTTTAGTTTATCCAAAGCAATGAGGCTGGTCTCTGTTTCCATCAAAGTAGGATCCTTTCATGGAGCTTAGGGTAGGGTGCAACAGTAATGATTGTTTGCGACTGATTATATAGTGAACAAAGTCATGATATTCTTTTCATCTTTGTATGCTCCATATTTATTTCAGTTGGGATGTCTGTAGTTCATCTGTAGTGTTTAGTCTGGTTCTTTGTATGTATCATAAGGAAGACATAGACAGAGTAAATTCATCAATTTGCTTCTTGGGACAGTGACTCTGTTGTTTTGGTGAAATTTCACTTTTCTTTTGTTAGTAATTATTTTTTTGCTATGTCCTTGTTGTGGTTTTTATGGATTTTAAAGTTAATGCCCTAATCATTTTCATGCTTCAACTGCGGAGCGCTTTGGAATTAAACTCTCAAAATTCAAGTTTACTGCACCATAGGTTTGATTACCATTAGATAGGCACACTTACCCTGTCTCACTCACTTTTTCTGCAGTATCATCCTGAAGAGGATACTTTCCCTGCAGCTTACAACGTTAATGAAGAGTATGTACTAGAAGTATTCCTTTCTGTGTCTTAGATTTCAGTGTTTTCTTTTTAATCTTTTTATTCTTGTTATGCAATCTTTCTGAATGTGCTTGCATGCTATCATGTTATTACAGTGTTCGTTTACCTTACATCATGGAGTTTGATATCGGCATCAGCACATCGAGAAAATTCAGTTTAAGACATCAGAGCTCGGAGAAATCTAGAGGAGATATTTCATCTCAACATGAAAGGATGGATCTGCAAGTAACAAGGGTGGTTGGTAAAGAGCCTCCGGGGCCCATAACATTGTCGTATGAGGTTCATCAAGCTGGAAAGAAGGTTGCAACTGGCAAGGATGAAATGCATGGAGAAGCAAGCATGCAACAGGTTTGGGATGACAGTTTCTTTCAAGAAGCATGCCTGAACCTTGAAATCTTCACCACAATTGGAAAAGAACCTGTCAACCCTACTAAACTGTGTAATGAAGAAAATCACCAAAGTGATGGACAAAACATAAGTGTTCCACATTTGTTGCAATCAGAGAATGAAGTGCATAAGGTTGTTGAAGAAAACTGTAATTTTAGTCATTTAGAAGCCAGCATAGAGAAGCTTCAGGTCAGGAATTACTATAATGAAGAATGTGTGAACATGAGAAGGTTTTGCGTGGTTGAGGAGCCTCTGAAAAAATCTAAACAGCATAGTGAAGGGCAGTCAAGTGATCCACACCCCATGAAGTTTTCAGAAGTGACACTTTCTGGTAACGACAACTGTCAGGTGGTTGGAAATCCATCAACTGCTGAGACAACACCTAAATCCAAGTTTCCAAATCCTTCAGGTGAAAAAGTTTTAGTGTTATGCTTCATGTAACTAAAGCAATTTGACCTTGCTATGTAACATACCAGAAAAAAGAAAGTAAATGGCTCTAAAATTGGGTATCCACTATCCGTTGAAGCAAGACTTGAATTGGTTCTTTTCTTCCCTCTCTTTTGCAGGAACGATCTGTTTATTAGGTTGAAGATATTTGTAGTCCTCAACTTGTTATTTTTCTAATCTTGCAGGAGCAACCACACCGGAGTTTTTGTGTATACGGACCCCAGCTACTAAGGAACATCCTTGCCCTACAAGGAAAAGAAAATGTATCATTGATGATGTGATTGTTTTTCCCAATAAGTAGGTGATGATTACTTCATGTTTCCTAAGACATTCATCTATGCCTGTTTTATTGAGTAGATCAATTGATGGTAGTGTAAATCCAGCCATAGGTTACATTCCTATTTGTTTGTAATCTTAGGTCTTTCACCATTATTTCTGAGGCATTATGGTTCTTATGTATTTTTTTCTAGAGGTACCAAGTGGGTATGACGATGCTGAGGTGGGCAGGATGTTAAAATTTGACAACAATAGTCTATCCAATGTTAATTGTTGCATTACATTCTCCATATCAAGTTTGTGCTGTGGTTTCAGGGCATCACAACTTTCGTGATGAATGATACAGTACCTTGCTAAAAAGCAACAAGTTTCAGGTGTATTACTTTAACAGATTCATTATTTTTCAGTGTAATCAAGCAATGCATAGAGAACTCGAGTGATCTAGTTAAAAAACGAAGAAAAGCTCCTTGCTCTGCTTTTGCTGCATGGACTGCTTCTCGGGTTTCCAGTCTTCCCCACGGCTTCTTGGAGCCTCTGATTTCTTGTAAGTTGGCCAGTATGTTTTTCATTTAGCTAGCAGTTGTGCTATTTAAACTAACCATATTTTCTGCAGGTACTTCATGGGAGCTCAGATCCCTCTTCTCTGCATCAAAGTGTAATATTCCGGAACTAGTTGAAAGTGCAGAACTTCCAGAAAAGCTTGCTTCGGAATGCCCCAATGTTGGAGGAATGGAAGAAAGTCGGGAGGTTTTGATTGACTTAGACATTGCAGAATCTCATTCTGCTGGCATATCAGTTGCAGCGGTTGAGCCTCCTGAAAATTTAAATATGTCTGAATGTCCTCCCCTTGATGGGGTTGCAGAAAATGGTGAACTTTCAGAAAGGGTAATGTTAAATTTTTGTGGAGAGTTGGAATCCCCTACTGTTGGTAGATTAGTCATGCGTCCAGAAAAGTTAATCGTGCCTAAATCTCCCAGTGTCTCTTTAGAACAAACAGCACTCGCACCAGAGACACCCATTCGTAACACTTCATCGTTGAGAGCTTTCGAAAGCCCGGAGAGACCTGAAATCTCTTTCTCTTATGAACCTGGGCTAGAAGAAGCAGAGCGAGAAGAATATCGTACCAATGTTCTAGGATTTGATGTCAGCGTTATGTTCAAGGTAAGTACTAGGATATGTTGCTTTATCTTGACAAAGAAAAATATAGTGGCATACTACTTCACTGGAGTATCGTTCCGATTTTGTTACAAGCATGTATTGATTTCTCCTAATTTTTCTGTTTTCAGGATATGAACTCTTATGAAGTAGACAAACCGGACCATCGTAAGAAATATAGTTTTATTTTCATCATCGTTCTGCTTCCAAGTTATATGGTTGGACATAGAACTCTAATTGTGTTTCTGTGTCAAATGCAGGCGGATTGTCTGAGAGGACTAGGTAAGACGGATCATGATTATTCTCTTGTACAAACTTTAACTGAAGTATCAATTGCTAAAGGCTTGCTCTCCTGATTTTTATGTAACGGTGCACAGATTTGTAGCGAGATACTTAAAAAGATGTTTTATAGAACGAGCTAGAAGAAAGGAAGCAGAAATGGTAAACTTATCGCCAGTTTTAAAAAAGAGCTCCAAGAAAGAGGGTGCAAGGCTTTTCTATGAGATATTGGTATGTTTAGTTATCCTTCTCGATCCGAACCAGATAATATTCCTGTAAAAACTCAAAATTGCTGCAAAATATAGTGCCAACAACTCGGTGCTTCCTTTTGAAATGACTTTGCAGGTCCTAAAAAGCAAAGGATATGTAGATGTCCAGCAAGAAAATTCATACGATGACATTCTTGTCTGGAAAGCATCTCAGTGGGACGACCATATAGATCGTGTTCAATGCTAGTAGATCTTACTGTAGATAAGTTAATTTAGTTCTTTCTGTACATGGGATCTAATGTGGGACTTGAGAGAAGTTGGTTTCTACAGTTAGGAAATGCTTTGTGAGAGAGGTGTTACATACAATTCTTGAAGAGAAAGGTAGTATGTTATAAAGCAAAACTCGAGGAACTTTCTTGGATACCAAGTATACGAGTCAAGAATCCATGTTTCCTCTCTTCAGGGAGCGATGCTTATTTAAGTTGTGTTCCTTATATCAAGCAAATATCCATTTTGCACAATATGACAATGGTTCAGAAAACTTAATGTTGTTTAATTTTGTCTGATTTATGAGGAACCAAGCATAAGACAAAATGATGGTTAGGCTATAAATGATACACCATTGGAGTTTGCAGAGAAACGAACAAGGTCAACGAATTATGCTTGTAAAAGCTGAACCAAAGTGGTTGAACATATTGTTGAATCTTCTATGCAGCGCTTTAACGTCAGGAAATGCATAACTTCAGTTGGGTGGATCCTATCGAAGAAAACAAATTGATTCCCATTAGGGCATGAATCTGGCTTACTTTCCAGGCATCCTGGCTTCGGTGATGCAGGGTCAGTTGCGCAGCAGGCGTGGGATACATCAATTATTCCTGCATTTTTGGAACTCAAATGTTAAAAGCTGCCTCGATGTTTTATGCACCTTCTGATGTGAAAGTTTCTTAAAAACACTCACCGTAGGGGCCAGGATTCGTGATAACGTCATAGAGGACCTTACCCATATCCATGTAAACGAACTTGGAACCAGCATTTGCTGCTTCCAATTTGGTCAGTGTTTCAGCAAGTTTCTTGTTGAAAGCGTCTGTCCAACCAGTCATGGTCTCGTTGCACGACGGGCTTTCCATTCTCCTAGATGGAATACACCCCCCAGGATTGGCATTTCCAACTAGGAATTTGCGTGCTCCAAGCTTGTATAGTCTCTATTCCAACAAGCAAACCAAACGAATAAAGCTTGAAAGCCTCTGGATTCAGGAAACAAAAAAACAAGTTTTATAAAAATAATTGTGTTGTACCTCTGCTTGCTGATAAAACAAGTTGGCGAGTTCTGAAACAAAACTTTCGATGTCATTGTTGAACTTGGATGGATCCCAGCCATAGGTCAAGCTTATGTCATTGAAGCCAGTAACGATCAGAAACAATGAAGATGATATGTGCTTATCAAGGGCGTCTTTGGATTGGAACTGTGAGGACAAGCTGGAAATGGAGCTTTCAAAGTTGGTGATTTGGCCTGCCAGGGGAGTACATTCGAGCTACCAGAAAAGAATCAGACACGAGTATTAAACAATCAAAGCTAATCAAGTCAGGTTATAATGCAGACACAATTACGAAAAATGTGGTTGTTATTACGATAAATTACGATAACGGATCGGATTTCAACCGTAATATTACAATCGAGAACTGCAGTTTGAAACCATGATAAAGTTAGAATGCCTTACACCAAAGGGATATAAGCCTGTATCATTACGAATGCCACAACCACTGAAAGCGTAATCAATACCAGTAATAGTATTGCTCGGTCCAGATGCATTATAGTACGAATTTGGGAATGGCAGTCCAAGCATTTGTGCTGATAAAGAACAGAAAACATTGTCATGCTTAATCTTAAAACATTCATATCAGAACATATATTATCAAAAACCATGAATAGGTGGTGCTGTCTTTGCTCTTACCGATGAAGTCTGCCAAGTTTCTTCCATTGGTTATTCTACCAGAAGGTTTGCCTCCAAAATTCACCCCATATGGCAGTGAAACACAACGTCCATTATCTAAAAGAGAGTCTCCAAACACGTAAACTGCAGGTACCTGGAAGGTGACATCGCCTTGTACTGATAGAAATGGGAATATATCTTTCTGGGACACATCAAATGGAGGTATTTTAATCACAGAGTTTTGTGTTTGCGAATTCACCAAAAGAATATGGCATAGAACAGACAACACAAAAAGAGCCAAGCCCTTTAGACTCTTAATCATATTGTCTTTCTAACCTCTTCCTTTAATGACTCTCCAAAAGTAGTATCCGAAAGAATACGTCAGGACCTACTACTTCCTGGCGAAATCTATGAAATGGTGTTGAAGGGGTACTTATATGAAGTTTCCTTGGCATTTTGTTGGATTTTCTGCTTGGAGTTTGTGATGGTTATTAGATTTGAGCTAAAAATATGATTGTTTGTCCTAAATACGATGCAACTTACCTTCTTTTTTTCTTAAAATAGGAAACTATAGATGATAATGGTGATCAATTTGTTAACTTCTTTAGTGTACCTTCTGTTTTTCTTAAAATAGGAAACTATAGATGATAATGGTGATCAATTTGTTAACTTCTTTATTGATGCAAAAGTAGCGCATTTGGTAAGAAAGTATAAATGGCATGGTCATCAATACGAGATTCAGATATAAACAGGACTGCAAAATGTGAACTCTGAGAAATGCCTTAATAAAATAATTATCTGTAGGTTAAAAAAAAAAACTAAATCTGGACCAAACTTCATTTACAGAAATGCTCAATCAGAAACCAACTCTCTCTCTTTCTATATATATATATACATACAATTTTTAGTTGAAAAAGTTCAAAATCCGATCCCACAACAGACTTGAACTTTTCAAATAAATCCGAAACCTTAACTCGATTCATTGTCATCCCTAACAACTTTGTCAACACCATATTAATTCTTCAAACCTGCCAAATATTAGTAAGCAAGAAACCTTGATTATGGTTTGAGGTAATTTGTGGCTGGAAATGCATCATCACCCCAAGAGAAAACAGGAAGAAAACAGTATCAAATCAGAGAACATTTGTTATTTTTAGTTATACATCTTTCTTCCAGAGATAATATACAAACCAGACCATACAAATCTCAACAAAATCACAAAAGAAGAGAAGAAAGCAAAACAAGAACAAAAAAATGCCCCAATTCAAGTTAGTCAAGCTTTCTTTTTTGCTAACAGGAGCATAAGTAAATAGCTATAATTTTAATCACTTGATGATCCATCATCATTATCATCATCTTCATGTTCCTTCACAATCTTTTCCAGGAAGCTCCTCCGAACTCCTTCAATCACATTTTTTCTTGATGAATCACTTCCACTCAGGCCGTCATTTAGTACTGGATCTGATTGGCAGAGAACTAGGGCAACACCTAAAAGAACACAAAACTAATCATGAATAACAGCCTCAGAATTAAAAGTACAGAGGAACTACGGCCTATATCAGATCTCTAGGACTCTGCACTTGAAATATACCATGACATATCCCTCTATGTAAGCAAACAGACTTGAAGTTAAACCGACACAATTTATTACTTCCGTCCCAAGCTAAGACACATATAATTGTGAAGAGAAACGATGATATTTATATTTCAGAAAATGCACGGGATAACGGGGTGATTTTGAGCACAATACCAGCAGCAATAATGAAGCACAAGAAAATTATGTTCAATGCAAGACCAGTAAATCGTTTAAAAATCCCAAACCAAAAGTGGTCCAAAATCATGCAAAATTAAGGGTGTCCTAACCCTGATATTATTTTGGCTCCAGAAAATCCAAAAGACAGAAGCTACAATGGAGAGGAAACAGGCACATGCAGAGACACAGTTAACATCTAAATACACAGAATGCTGGGATGAGTTTGATCATGACATCATAGTATGAACCTAGAGTACGTAAGTAGTAGCAATAAACCATTTACAAACCCAAAGCACTCAAGCTAAAAGAAATGGTCCACAATCATGTGAATTACCTTCAGGGGTGCATCTCCGGCCAAAACTACGCATGCCTACATGAGTTGCTTTCACTGCACCATTGTTGTAAACCAATAAAGTTGGGAGGTTATAATCTGGATAGTTTGGTATACAGTCCGTGGATATAATCTTAACAAATTTTGTGGCAGGATATCTGGTTGCCAATTCTTCCAGGCATTGCAGAAGCACCCCACATTCTGGATACCTGGTAAAGCAAAAACATGAGTAGTTCGAGCACAAGTGAGTTTAGACAACTTCATGTCAAACGCAGAGTTCAGCAGTACCCGTCTTTATAAAGAATAACAACAACCCAAACATCAGGAGGAGCTTGGGAAACTTCCTTTACGAAATCTGACCCTGAAATTGGAATCACAGTTCCAAATTTCGGTACTTTAGCAGCTTCCTTCATCTCCGCCAACCTCTTCTTCCTATCAACACATAAGCACACTTCATACTTCAGTGCAAGACGACAACATTCAAATTTTGTTCCTCAAAGCAACAAAAGGGGGATTCCATTTGAAAACGAAGAGAAAATGCAGCAGTTTGAAGTTCATGCGCAGGCATAAACACATATCACAAAAGACCCAGAAAAGAAGATCCTAAAAAGGATTAATCTATCCTAAAAAGGATTAATCTTTATGATTCCCATCACATTTCGATCCAATCCCTAGTATTTTCAAAACCCAAACAGCCAATGGAAACATAAAGCTATATTCAATTCGAAGGATCAACAAATCCAAAGGGGAAGACGGAAGAACACCTGTACTCCTCTAAAAACCGATCGTCATCGAGATCGTCCTCGAGGCCCTCAAGCTCTTCCTGGGTTTTGTTGTCGATCCATGACCGGTCTTTGGGGAGTGAATCTTGATCCGGAGCCGGAGTGAAAAGTGGAGGCTTGAAAGCCGGTGCCTTGGGCGGTAAATTCCCAAGTTTTCTCTGTATATCGTCCCACTGAGTAGACGCTCCTTCCACATCCTTGTACACGAAGTGATAGTCTCCCATCTCGCTCTCTCTCTCTCTAGATCACTGTTTCCTGGATCCACTTTATCCACTGTAATCCTAGACTCCATTGTTGCCTCCATGAAGCTGTTAAAGGGTTTGTTTCCTCTTGGGCTTTAAGGACCCACTGACCTGATATCGAACATGGACGGCCTGATCATCCTTATGTAACTTAGGCCTAGAATTGGGCCTGAACTAGACAACGAAAACCAAAAGAATTTGGTAAGGTATAAAACAGAGTCTTTTACTTGCTCCTTCGCTAATGTCTACTTCTGATCGATTGATCGAATCTTTGAAGCCTTGAGGAAGAAGGAGGAGAAAGGACAAGAAGAATGAATACAGTAGAATCGCTAGTGACACAAATCCAGGGCTTATCAAGTAGCTCTTATGATCATTCCGTACTACACAATTGAAAATGAATAAAGAATTTCGTATACTTGTATTATTTTTCAGTAACCTTTGAGTATGTACATGGGGACCTTTATATAGTCAGTCTTGACTGTTCCTCCTGTGCATGAAATACAAAATTTGTTACAACAGAATTTGTTACAACTATCTTCTAGAATGTTTCCTAGCCATGTTCTCCTGAGTGAAGGTCCACAGAGTGATTAGATGATCCTCCTTGAGATGGTCTTTGGTATTGTGTCAATGGACTTGGGCTAATAGATACTTTCGGTCCATCTTTAGATTTTGACATGTGTGGAAGAGGTGAAGAGCTTCTCGTAACATCCCCACTCAAACTCAACCTAGGTTCTGAACTAGGTTGAGTTTGGAGATAAGATGATGAAGACGTGCGGCCGGCATCGGTTTGGTGAGGAGATCGGCTAGCTGATCGGTGGAGCTTACATATCGGACTTCGAAGGTTCCATAAGATATTTTGTCCCTAATGAAGTGCACATTGACCTCAATGTGTTTAGTGCGAGAATGAAACACCGGATTCTGGGAGAGGGATCGAGCGCCGTTGTTGTCACACCATAGGACCGGTGTGTGAGGGATGGAGAAGTCGAGCTCAGAAGGAGGGAGAAAAGCCAGATCAGCTCGGTGGAGAGTTGGGAGAGAGCTCGATATTCAGCTTCAGTGCTCGATCAGGCCACAACCTGCTGCTTTTTGGAGTTCTAGTATACCAGATTTCTCCCCAGGAAGACACAACCACCGGATGTGGACTTCCGATCATCAAGAGAGCTAGCCCAGTCGGAGTCACTGAAGGCATGAAGGGCGAGTGGAGTTGAAGAAGGTTTGAAATGCAAACCAAGATGAGACGTCCCTTTCAGGTAACGTAAAACACGTTTTAATGCAATCTAGTGAGGTTGGAGAGGATTTGAGAGAAACTGACTTAGTTTATTGACAATGTAACTGATGTCAGGTCTTGTATGACAAAGATACTGTAAAGCACCAACGAGGCTACGGTAGACAGAAGGATCTTCAATAGGAGAGCCATCACGCTAGGAGAGTTTGGTACTGGTAGAAACCGAAGTAGAGCAGGGCTTGCAAGACAGCATATTAGCACGTTCAAGTAAGTCATTTGTATACTTGTGCTGTGATAGATAGAGACCAGTAGAGTTGCGATACACCTCAAAACCAAGAAAATAATTTAAACTGCCAAGAGATGTGAGAGCAAATTTCGCATGTAGCTTAGCAATTATGGCCTGAATAGCTTGTGAGTCATTGCCTGTAATGTAACATCCCGTCATCGATGGGATGGATACAGTTCATCTCATACGTATTTTGTATACGTATTTTGCATCTGTATTTTGTATATGCATTCATAGCCTCTACATTATGGATAAATGTTAAGCATTGCACGAGTATAAGTATATACATGCATGTATGACAGATTTCTGACCTAATTGTGAAATTGGAGATTTTGTGATTAAGTGATTAAGATTAATTGTGCTTTGATTTGTGAATTGGAGTATTAAATTGAATTTAGGAATTGAGAATTGAGAATTTGAGTATGTGATTAGAGGTTTTCTAATTTTGAGGATTTATAGGAATTTTTCTGGAATTTTCAGAGTATTAGACTCGAACCGGAAAAATAGAGTAGTGACTGATTAATTGTGATTTCGGTTCCGAATTTGATTGACAATTGATATAAGGTAATTTAAATTATGATTTGAGGAATTAGGGTATGAACCATTGGAATTCGGGAGAAATTAGAATTTGAAATTGGATTGGGATTGTTCGGATTAGACTTGTGGCAAATGAACTTGCCAAACAAGCCTTAATCTCCTTAGTATATATGTTCTTCTCCTTTGAATAAATGGTCCATGATGCTCTCTTATATTTTGAAAGAAATTTGGCTCTTTTTCCTCCTTCCTTCATCGTGGATTCTCCTTTGACTTGCTTCTTCTTGATTTCCTCCTTGCTAGTTCTTCCTCTTCTTTCCTTACATCTATCATCTAATTGGGTGTTGAAGATGATAAAGATATGCTTGGTTTTGGGTGTTGCCGTGGGTAGTGTTTGAGTGGAAGTTAGAGATTGAAGTGGTTTTTCAAAGGTTCAAGCTTTAA
>JANITW010000235.1:4748476-4770398 GCA_027564335.1 Erythroxylum williamsii | reverse complement strand
GGGGGGGGGGGGGGGGGGGGGAAACAGTGGTGAGAGCAGTGTTATAGAGTTTAGGTTTGTAGATACCACTCTTTCATCTTGTTTGCATAAGATGAGTGGAGGAAGGTGGGATAGGAGGTATGGTGGTTATGGTGGGCTGAGTAGGAGAAACAGAGGGTGAAGAAGAAGTAGAGACTGATAAAGGAGTAGATAAAAGTGGAGAAGAACATACCTGATGAGAATTGTCTATAGAAGAAGTAGGTGGATAAGACTGTTCTGCTTGCATAGGAGTACCTCCAAAAGACCTGTGAAGAATAGCAGCAGGAAGAAGAGTAGAAATAGGTAAACAATGAGAGGATTTGGAAGTAGAAACAGGTTGTTTTATGGGAAAAAGGGTGAGATAAGGAAATTCCTTTTCATTAAATTCAACATGGCGAGATGTGAAAATTTGTCCCTTGGCATTAAGACACAAATAACCCTTGTGGTGTGAGCTGTAGCCTAGGAAAACACATTTGGAAGTGTGAAAATCAAGTTTGTGAGGGGAATAGTATCGGAGATAAGGAAAACAAGTACAACCAAAGGTTTTTAGATGCATATAATTCGGTTTCTTGTGATACAATCGTTCAAAGGGTGATTGATTAAGAAGAGTGGGTGAAGGTAAGTTGTTGATGAGATAGGTTGCAGTAGAAAAGGCTTCAAGCCAAAAATTTAAGGGCATATGAGCATGAGAGAGCAAAGTGAGACCCATTTCTGTAATGTGGCGATGTTTCCTTTCGGAGAAACCATTTTGTTGATGGGTGTAAGGGCAGGTAAATCTTGGTGTGATCCCATGTTGAGATAAATAACCCCCCTCCCCATTGTCTGTGGAATAGCTTTGATTTTCAGCTCAAGCTGAAGTTCTATATGTGTTTTAAATTTAATAAAGGTAGAAAGGGCTTCAGACTTGAGTTTTAGTGGATAAAACCAAGTAAATCTTGAGTAAGCATCAATGAAAATGATGTAATATCTATGGCCAGCAGATGAGAGATAGGGAGAGGGTCCCCATAAGTCAGAATATATAATTTCGAGTGGTTTATGAACTGTTATGTTATGATTAGCAAAAGGTAACTTATGAAGTTTACCATATTGGCATGAATCACAGAAACTAGTAGTGTTTGAATTAATGGGCAGATTCTTTGACTTTGCTACAAGCTTTAGTATATTGATGGACGTGTCCAAGCCTTGCATGCCAAACATTTGCATTAATATGAGCAACATTTGATTCAATATGATCTAAATCAGCATTAGGACTTAAAGCTGTAGAGTCTTTAGGAAGAAATACAGAGGATACTCTGGGTGATGTGGACTGAGGTCTTTGTTGTGTGATAGATGTAGACTGAGGAGATGTTTCAAGGCTGTATAGGCCATTTCGAAGCACTCCCCGAAGCAGAATCAGTCCTGTAGCCTTGTCCTTAAATAAACAACACTCATCAGAAAATTCAACAACAATTTTATTATCCTTTGTCAGTTTTGAAATACTTAAAAGATTTTTTGTGATAGAAGGCACATGTAGTATTTGTTTTAAAGCAAGAGGTGTATGTGTATTATCATGAAATTGAATGCATGAGGAACCAATGTGAGCTATAGGTAAAGTATTACCATTTCCCACTATAAGATGCTCCTTGCCACCATATTCTGATCCAATGGACAGATTCTGAATATCTGCTGTAACATGATTTGTTGCACCACTGTCAACAAACCATGTGGTGTTGCTGCTATCTGAATTAGTATAGGGCTGATTATGGGCCAGGAAAGTTTGAGGAAAGTTGTGTGTAGGCTGAAGACTCCCCTGAAAATTAGACTGAGTTATGAGATTTCCAATTAGACTGTGTACCTTGCCATGTCTGATCAAAACGCTTGTAGCATTTTAGGGCATCATGTCCTGGTTTCTGGCATAGCTGGCAGAAAATACGAGAATTTCCAGACCATCTTCCTCCTCTGCCACGACCTCCTCTGCCTCTAGAGCCAGTAGTTGAATGTCTTCCTTGATTGTTATTTTTTGACTGATTGCTATAATTAGCAAAATTTGCAGCAGGTGCTAAAATATTGGTATGAGAAGCTGTATTTAATTGTTCTAGTCGGGTCTCATGCATCATCAAGGAATATTATGCTTCTTGAAGAGTGGATAAAGTCATAGTATGAGTTAGAAGTACAACCACAGGGTCATATTCCTGCCCTAATCCATTTAGTGCACTAAGGATAAGCTCTTGTTCAGTTACAACATGTCCTGCTAAAAGAAGTGCATCTCCTATTGATTTAATTTTTTTTGCATATACTCATTGATGGTTGATGATCCTTTCTGAATGGTTGAAAGTTGTTGTTTCAGCTGTAGAACTCTTACCATTGAGGTTTGAGTATAGAGTTTCTCAAGAATTTGCCAAGCTTCAAGAGAAGTAGTGGACTGATTCACCTGGCCAATAACCTCCTCTCCTATTGTGGAGAGTAACTAACATAGAAGAAGTTGATCTGATCTGCGCCAAGCAAGGTAAGCTGGATTTATCTAAGCAGCAGTTGATGATGATTTTGAGGAGAACTGCTGAGGAGGAGCAACATCTGCAGAGATGAAAGCATCAAGCTCCAGGGCTCTAATGGCAACCAAAACTTGGGCTCGCCAGTGAATAAAATTTTTCCTATCTAGTTTGATGGGAAGGTTGAAATTGAGTGTCTTTGCAAGAACTGAAAAATCAAGAGAGATTTCATGGGTTTGTGTCTGTGTTGAAGGATTATTTGTAGAGGATGAATGATCTGTTGTTTCTGCCATTTTAGACGTTTGTCTAGGATGGCTCTGATACCATGAAAATGAATGAAGAATTTCGTATACTTGTATTATTTTTCAGTAACCTTTGGGTATGTACATGGGGACCTTTATATAGTCAGTCTTGACTGTTCCCGTGCATGAAATACAAAATTTGTTACAACAGAATTTGTTACAACTATCTTCTAGAATGTTTCCTAGCCATGTTGTCCTGAGTGAGGGTCCACAGAGTGATTAGATGATCCTCCTTGAGATTGTCTTTGGTATTGTGTTGATGGGCTTGGGCTAATAGATACTTTCGGTCCATCTTTAAATTTTGACATGTGTGGAAGAGGTGAAGAGCTTCTCGTAACAACAATTACCTGAAGCAAGCTGAGGACTTGCTCCGTTGTGAGTCGTCTCAGTTGCTTCCTTTTCGACCCTTCTATCCATTCTCTCGGTTACCTTTATATTCTGTATGTTTCTTCTTTCATATTCTCTCGTTACCTGTATATTCTGTATGTTTCTTTTTTCCTCTTTCTCTTTCAAAGTTCTAAACTTTTCCTTTCTAGTGACTTGTATGCTTTTGGGTTTACTTGTTCATGATTATGTGCTTTCTTTTGATTTTAATTTTCGGTTGGGGAGGAAGAATTGTGGGAATCGAATAACTTTAACCCATGGATGCTTGCTTATGTTTAGTGAAAAGAGTACACAATATGACTTGAATGAATATGATTGGATATGTGCATAAAAGTATGGAGGGCTGAAAAGTAAAATCAAATTATGTTCCCTGTTCCTTTTGGCAGTGAGGCGTGTACATCCAGTCCTGTTTTGAAAGAGCAAGCCAATACGCCGGTGTTGATCATAGCCAGATTTGTAACTTGCTCAGCCGTGGAGAGGATAAGAATGGCACCGGATTTGTGTGATTGTCTTTACTTAGAATTTGAATAATTTGGAATAATATATTGTTGAGAAAATCGACTGAATTAGAGTAGATTCGCACTAAATAGGACTGATGTAATAAAAATGAATACACATATTTTACGTAGAACTACGGGCAAGCATAGAAGAATTTTCCTACTGAAAAAAACTGGAGAATTACAAGAAAAAACTAGATTCAAATTGCACAAAATATTTTTTGTGGTCTCTCTTTCTCCCTCTCTTCTCTCTCACCTCAGTCTCTCTTTTCCTCTTCTGGTTGCTACTTGCTGTTTGCTATGTTCTTCTTGCTTCATCTCTTGCCTATTTATAAGCAGGACATGTGGGATAGCTGGCCATAGAAAGGATCTTTTTAATTGTTTAATTTTCAACATTGGTAGGCATTATTTTCGATACCTATCATATCCTTTTATATGGTTAACTTTGGTAGGCACTCAACGGTGCTTATTTTTGACAATTCTCCCACTTGAAGATTTGATTGAAAATTAATCAGATCTTCACACTATTCTTTCTACCTTGCCGCTTCATATTGCTTACGTCTTTGTTAGGCCACACGAGGATCAATACTACCTAAACTTGTTACCATTGATTGCTTTTGTCATAAAATCTGTCAGATTATCCATTGTATAAATTGTCTATATGTCCGTCGTTCCTTCTCCCACTTTCTTCCACTTGGTATGAGAGTGAGTTGAGAAAATTACTACAAATTTTTTGGCGTACTTCGTTTGGAGTTCGGGTGAGCACAGTGAAAGTTGGTGAATAGTAACCTCAAAAGTGACAACTGTTCATACATTTATTTTTTGTATTAAACTGTGCAGTTACTGTAATTCAAGTATACATATTCACGTATATGATACTATTCATATATACAGGTACTATTCACATGAAATAGTGAACTAAATTCTGTTTGTGATAGAGGCAATGACAGCGAAATTTGAGATTGAAAAGTTTAATTGGAGAAATTTCTCATTGTGAAAGTTGAGGATAAAGACAATCTTGAGGAAAGATAATTGTCTGGTGGTCATTAGTGAACGGCCAGCTAAAGTCACAGATGAAAAATAGAACGAGATGGATGGGAATCCTGTAGCTAATCTTTACCTAACTTTAGCTGATAATGCATTATCCAGCATAGAGGAAAAGAAGATTGTCAAGGAAATATGAGATCTTCTCACAAAATTGTAAGAGGTCAAATCACTCCACAGTAAAATTTTTTGAAGAGGAAACTATACACTTTACGCATGGAAGAATCCACTTCAGTGACGGAGTCCTTAAATACTTTAAATACTCTATTTTTTCAACGCACATCATTGGGGTATACAATAGAGATAAGTGAACGTGTGGAACTTCTACTCCTAAGTCTACCAGATTCGTATGATCAACTCGTCATCAATTTAACAAACATCACAGGCACTCTAATCTTCGATAATATTGCAACTGCTATTTTGAAAAATAGAGTGCAAAAGTAAGGAAGACAGGCTGGCAAATTCACAACAAGTAGAGGATTTGACGATGATGAGAGGAAGATCAATGAAACATGGCCCAAGTGAGAGTCATACTCATGATGGATCAAAATTCAAGAGTAAGAAAAATTTCAAGTGCTGCAATTGTAGCAAGAAAGGCCACCTGAAGAAGAATTGTTGACATCTGAATAAGAAAGATTCTATTACTCAAGAAAATGCGGCAAATACTCTAGATGATGGAGGTGCAATGGGCTATGAAGCAGCAATGATTATTGGAGATAAGAAAAGATTTGTTAATGTATGGCTTCTTGATTCAATAGTTACTTTTCATATAACCTCTCGAAGAGAATGGTTCCATCAGTAAGAATCTGTCTCTGAGGGATCTGTGTATAGCTGTAATGTTCAAGCTCTGAAGATCATTGGTATCGGCACCGTCATGCCAAAAATATATGATTGGGCAATTCAGACTATTGAAAAAGTGCGACATATGGAAGGCCTGAAGAAGAATTTGTTGCCTGTAGGACAACTAGATGATCTCGTTTCAGATTTGAGATTCAAAACAAGATCATCAAAGTAATTAAAGGAGCACTAGTATTTATGAAAGCAGAGAAGATTGTTGCAAACCTGTACATGCTAAAAGGAGTAACTTTGCAAGAAGGAGAAACATCCATTGCAGTGACTAGTCCATAACACAAATCTGCAATGAGGTGGCATAAAAAGCTTGAACATATGTTATAACAAAGAATGAAGATACTTACAGAAAAGAATCTACATCTAGGTCTTACAAATGTATTATTACCCTTCTGTGAGCATTGCGTTTTGAGTAAGGAATATCAATTGAAGTTTAACACATCAAAGTTCAGAAGCAAAGAAATTATAGAATTGATGCACTCTAATGTATGATAAGCACTAGTTGCATCTCTAAGAGGAGCAAATTTTTTTGTATCATTCATTGATGATTATTCGAGGAGATGTTGGGTGTTTCCTATTAAGAAAAAGGTAGATGTGTTTCCAACTTTCAAATTTCACAAAGCACGGGTGGAAGTCGAATTTGATAAGAAGATCAATTGTTTGCGCTCAGATAATGAAGGTGAATATACTGAAAAAGAATTTGATGAATTCTGCAAACAAGAAGGCATTAAAAGGTAGTTCACTACAGTATACACTACTCAACAAAATTGAGTATCAGAGCGGATGAATAGAACTATGTTAGAAAGAACTAGAGCGATCTTAAGAACTACAAGCTTCGATAAGAAATTATGGACAGAAGCAGTCAACACTGCCTATTATGTGATGAATCGAGCTCCATCAACTACAATTGAGCTGAAGGCACCGATGGAGATGTGGACTGGTAAACCAGTAGATTATTCCAACCTCCATATATTTGAAAGTCTAGCCTATGTGATATTCAATGCCCAAGAAACTACAAAGTTGGATCAAAAATTCAGAAGATGCATTTTCTTAAGGTATGTTGAAGGTGTGAAGGGGTATCATCTGTAGAATCCCACTACCCACAAGATTATTATAAGCAAGGATATTATCTTCATAGAAGATAAGGATCAAGAGTAAACAGAAAATGTTGGCACTGTACAAGAGAATCTAGAAACTACAATAGTACAAGTGAATAAAGAAGTTGATCAAAATGATTCTTCTGAAGTTGCACCAGAGCACGAGAAGTAAGAATCAGTTGAATAAGATGTTTCAGATACTCGAAGATCAACTCGTATAAGAAGAGCACCGAGTTGGCACTCAGATTATATTATCGAGAGCAATATTACATACTGTCTTTTAATTGAGAATGAAGAGCCATGAACTTTTCAAGAAGCAATAAATAGTTCAGATATATCTCAATGGATGATAGCAATGTAGGAAGAAATTGAAGCTCTATATAAGAATAAGACATGGGAGCTGGTATCACTACCACAAAGAAGAAAGCCTATTGGCAATAAATGGGTTTATAAGATCAAGCGGAGTGGTAACGATCAAGTAAAGCGATATAGTGCTAGATTGGTGGTAAAAGGATATACTCAGGAAAAAGATATTGATTTTAATGAAATATTTTCTCCTATGGTTCGACTTACTATAGTTTGAGTAGTTCTAACAATATGTGTTATATTAGACTTGCATCTTAAGCAGTTAGATGTGAAAATTGCATTTCTTCATGAAGATCTTGAAGAAGAAATTTATATACTCCACCTAGAAAGTTTTGAAGAAAAAGGGAAAGAGAACTTAGTTTACAGGTGGAACAAATTTCTATATGGTTTAAAACAGGCGTCGAGGTGTTGATATAAGACATTTGATTCCTTCATCATAAGCCTTAGATATAGCAGACTGAATGTAGATTTTTGTGTGTATTTCAAAAGGTTTGAGAAATATGATTTTATAGTTTTACTATTGTATACAGACGACATGTTGGTAGCAGGCCCTAATAATGATCGTATCAAAGAATTAAAGGCATAGTTGGCTAGGGAATTTGAAATGAAGGACTTAGGACCAACAAACACGATTCTAAGGATACAAATTTACCAAGACAAAAATAATAGGAAGATTTGGCTTTCTCAGAAGAATTATTTAAAGAAGATCTTGTGGCGATTCAGTATGCAAGATTGTAAGTCAATTTATACCCCTCTTCCTATTAATTTCAAGTTATCCTCAAGTATGAACCCTAGCAATGAAGAAGAGAGGATGAAGATGTCTCGAGTACCGTATACATCAACAGTGGAGAGCCTAATGTTCGCTATGATTTGCACAAAACTAGATATTGGACATGCAGTGAGAGTAGTTAGTAGATATATAACAAATCCTGGTCGAGAGCATTGGAATATTGTTAAAAGGATTCTCAGATATATTAAAAGAACCTCAGATGTTGCATTATGTTATGGAGGATCAGATTTTACTATCAAATGATATGTTGATATTGATTATGCAGGTGTTCTTGATAAAAGTAAATCCACTGCAGGATATGTGTTTACACTAGCTAAAGGAACTGTGAGCTAGGTTTCAAAACTACAGTCAATTATGGCTACGTCAACAGCAGAAGCAGAATATGTAGCAGCTACACAAGCTAGTAAAGAAGCAATATAGTTGAAAATGGTGTCGGAAGAACTTGGGAATAAACAAGAAAATATTATTCTGTATTGTGATAGTCAAAATGCTTTGCATCTTGCAAAGAATCCAGCATTTCATTCAAAAACAAAGTACATCCGAGTTCAATATCATTTTGTTCGTGAGAAAGTGGAAGAAGGAACGGTGAACATATAGAAAATTTATACAATAGATAACCTGATAGATTTTATGACAAAGGCAATCAATGGTAACAAGTTTATGTGATGTTAATCCTCATGTGACCTGATAGAGACGTAAGCAACATGCAAACCCACCCTTGGGCAAGGGTAGGCAGGGCACCTGCTCATGGCCCAACTTCATGAAGAATAAAATAGGCAACAAAAAGGGCCCATTTTATTTCATTTTGTTATTTATGAAAGTTTTGATCGTCATAAAGAGCAACAAAAGGGCTCTTATTTTACTTATTTTGTTCTTTATAAAAACCCACTCTTAATTATCATAAAGAATGAAAAAAAGCAAAATAGGAATTTTTTTTATTTGCCCGGGGCCTATAAAACGTCAGGACCAACTCTGGCAACATGCAACGGCAAGGTAGAAAGAATAGTGTGAAAATCTAATTGACACTCAATCAAATCTTCAAGTAGGAGAATTGTCAAAAATGATAGGTACTGTTCGATGCCTACCAAAGTTGACCATATCAAAGAATATGGTAGGCACCGTTTTTTTGAAAATTAAACAAGTAAAAGGATAGCTGGCCAAAGCCAGCTATCCTACGTCTCCTACCTATAAGTAAGTTAAGGAGATGAAGAAAACATTAGCAAGCAGCGAAGAGAAGCAAGAAAAAAAGAGAGAGTGAGGTGAGAGAGAAAAAAAGAGACTAAAAAATATTCTATATATTTTTTAGTCTGGTTTTTCTTTATAATTCTATAGTTTTTTTTAGTAGTAAAAGTCTTCTATCTTTATCCGTAGTTTTTACCTTAATTTGGGAGTTTTTTTTACGTAAAATCTGTTTGTTCATTACTATTCCTTCAGTTCTATTCAACTACGAACCTACTCTAATTCGATCGATTTTCATAACATATATTGTTTGAACATGCATGTGGTTCGTGATTCCCTTGTTAATTACTCCTTTTGTCTTTCGCAGTCATTGCTGTTTGCAAGAGGTTCAAGAGCAAGTTATGATGCTTGAAGCGTCTATACGGGGAGTGGCTCCACTGCGAGCAGCAGTGCAAAAAGTTCAACCTCCTCTGAACATTTGACTCCGTTGCATCCAGATTATCTTCAACTTTGTTTGTTGTCCAAGTGTTATAAAGCAGGCCTTTCCAATCTTGAGGAGAACATCTTTGAGGTTGATTAACCAAGAGACTTCTTTCTTTATCGCTATTATGGGTAAGTTGCTTTTGCAAGTCAGTGCTTGTGTTCATGGCATCTGATAACGTTACTTCAATTATTCATAGCATTCTTTCAGTCGATAACTTCTTTGACTTGTGTTTCATATTTGATATTACAGGGGGATGATGTGAAAGATGTTTATTTGTTGTAATTATTTATGGATAGTGTATAGTTACTGTTAGTAAACGTTAGTGGTTAGTACTCTGTGAATATTAGTTAACGGTAGTGGTTAGTATTCTGTAAGTAGTGGTCTGTAAATATACGGTACTTGACATCTGTATATATTTGATTTGAAGTACAATACAAGCTGAATAAGAAAAGTATTATTCAGTAACAATGTTTACTTCAGATATCTAATAGTTTGTACAGATGATATGCATTGGGCAAAAGCTATTTCAGAAAGCATTGGAGCTTCTACACAATGTAAGCTATTATTCGCCTATTAGTTCAGCCGTTTGATCTTCTGATATCATTTGATATATTCCTGTTTTTCATTATGTCATCTTAGGTTGTAACTTCTCCTATGTCTACTACCATAAATGCGACAGCTGTCGAGGCATACCAAAAATATGTGTTGGTTTCTCTAATTCATCATGGACAGGTATGCTTGATGAGTTCTTGTCCTTCTTGACAATTACATTTATCAGCGAAATATTCCCTTGATAATTATTTCTCTGTTCTTCCTCTGGTTCTTGGTATATGGCTTATAATGATAGTCTTTGTGGTAGCAGTTCTCTACCAGTCTTCCCAATTTCTGATAAGAAAGAGAGCGTATTGATCAAAGTTATTTATTGATGGTTTCGTTGATTAATAAATCAGTTAGCTGGCTCAGTTGTTGAGAATATTCATAACTGGCCATTTAACTAGTATTGTGTCTCTTTCGGTGATAATAACTGGGGAAAGAAAGTCACTGCTGGATTGCCAGTTTGAACATATTATACACCACACCGGTGGAATTAAGTTTTTAACAGCAAATTTATCTCATTTTACCAGTTTTCTGTGCTGGATCTTTGTAGTCAAGAAAATGGATTAAACCTTTGTCTTTTACTTTGGAAGTTTTTATTTTGATGTGCAATCTTTTGTACTAGTTTGGCTGAGTTTGGTTGAGCCCTTTCTGTAATCCAGTACTTTTAGTCCTTGAGCAGCCATACATTGAATTGGTGACAAGTTATGGTGCTGGAAAAATTTCAGAATTGGAATTAGAGAGAAGTTTGAAAGTGTGAGGCCAAAATCACATCTTTGAGATTACTTATAGACACAAATGAAATTTCCAGTGGGTTCCTTTTGTCTTCTTAAAAGCGCTTTGGATTCCTTTTCAGGATAAGAATCTAGGACTGATGTATTTCATTTCTATCATTCAACATATTGGTGTATTGCTGATCGCTTATTTTCAAGGCTTTGCAGATCAATTCATAATTATGTTTACTTCTTATTTGTGCATTCTCCCAGGTTCATAAGCCTGTCAAAGAAGCTGACACAATTGACGAACTAAATGTCTTGTGATCCTTCATACATTGCAAAAGCAATCCTGTTAATTTCTCTTTGTAATAGATATTTAGGGACCTTCAAGCATTAATCACCTGAGTCACATGTATATTGCACGCTGGAAGAGAGCGTCAGGGGTTGGATTTTGATGATTACGATCCTGTTCCTCAGAAATTTAACGTATAAGGGAATCAGCTGCACTCTAGTAGTCGTACATAGGGATGAAGATGTTCGTAGGCGCCATCCGTTATTGTTCTGTTGGCCTCCATATTTAAAGAGAATGATGTTGGCGTTCTTATACCTCAAAACACAAAATGACACGTCCAAGTAGCTTCATTCTTTTGATCAAGCAACTATCATGACAAACTTTCAGATTAATGCATATCTAGCCTTCCTCAATTGGTATCTAACTCATCATGCTTCCCTTTATGTTTGTTTTGATGTCTGTCAACCGGACTCAGCTTCAGCCTCAGCCCCGAGTATCTTTTAACAGTCAATGTTTCGTTTTCGATGCTTTATCTGAAGAAATTAACCATGCTTAGCATGTGCTTTGCCTTGCTCTTTCATTTTACCAAGCAATCATTAGAAATGATGAATGGCATTTATAGAAGAAAAAAGTTGTAAAATTGACTAGAAGCAAGGAAATTTCATTAGGTTACCAATTGTAAGAATATGAGAATATCTGCAAAAAAAGCAAAAGCAGGTACTATGAAACAATGCCATGGAGATTAATAAGATCCTGTAAAAAAGTTCCTGCAAATTTTGATTCCTAAAAGATTTTTGGAGTTCCTGAGACAAACAATCATCAAGTGGATAAAATGTTCAAAAACAACTCTTCTTCTGCTCTCACTATCAAAAACAAAACTACCACTAGCTCGTACAAGATTTACAATGGAAGATTTGGAGAAGGAAAACAGAAACAGAAGCTTCAACTTCTACCTATTCCAACGTATTAAAACAAAAATACAGAAGAAACATGAGCAATTTAATGTACCTTTGCCTTACATGAGAAAGATATGGTCACTTAACTCTGGTGCTTCTTTCCTTACGTAGCATGTGCCACTCTTGGAGCACAGCAGTTTGAAGAGCCATATGCTCGACTTCTTCTGCTGTCAGTTTAGACAAGGTTGCAGGTCCTTTAGGTTTGTCATCTTCTTTACCTTCTTTCTTTTCCTTTTTATCCTCTTCTTTGTCATCGTCTTCCTCTTCATCAGATTTTGGACTTTTAGGCTGTGGCCTGGCTGCTTTTAGTAAGGCGATGCGTTCCATTGATATCCTAAGTTTCTCAACAGCAGCCTCCTTCACTTCATCTTCAGGCATGTACTCAACACCCCCATCAGTAAGGTCATCTAACCAGCCCTGTACATCTAATTCAATCTCCTTGGTGATCGATGCATCAGATGCTCGGACAACAAATTTGCACATCATGGTTGTTGTTTCATCGCCTAGATCAACATTTCTGCTCACTTCACTAGCCCCAAAAACCATCATTCCCAAGAAGCCCCCAAACCATGTTTTTGCAGCATAACAAAGCTGGTGACAGCAAAAATTATTACTACTTTTACAAAGATAGCTTGCACTCACACAAGTTCCAAACATTAAATAGATTTTATGAGGACTTAAATCAGTTTCAATCACCAAAGGGAATGTCATTTATATTTTGAATATTTCAGGAAATTTTCAAGTAATACCGGTTAATACTCAGCATTACCTTCTCAATTGAAAGAAAGGTCTAAGAAAAATGCAAATAACTTTTCCAAATAACAAATGAAAGAAGATTTGTAAGACCATACCTGAAAACCTGCCACAGTGCGGATGACATGTGAGCAAACTCTGTGGAATGGCTTTGAAGACAAGGACTTCAGTCCACTAAGGAAAGGAGAAGAACCATATTGCTGTGCAGCAGTTGCCTTGAAACCACTTCCTTCGTACATGTATGTACCAGTACACTCTACGACAGAGGGTAAACTAGGCCACAAACGGAAGAATTCGACGGGCGAAATTTTGTGTGGCAAAAGAAGCTCAGTCAGAGGAATTTTGTAAGGCTGGCACCTAAGAATCACTGGTTCTCCTAGTTCTGGTCTCAAGCTTCTTTTCTGCCTCACAATCTGTGGATCCTCTTCAGAATAGTCACCATCATAGTCTCCTACTGCACCACTTCCATAAAATGGGTAGTACAGAACTTGAACCCAAAGAGCACACCTTTCAAAGTGTGATACACCAACTGTCACACTGCAAAGCACTGGATCCTGGGAAGAGAACATTGAGCATGTGCTAAATGGATTACATATATGCCACAAAAGTCATTTCAAGAATATCACACAGAGAACATAAAAAATGTGAGTACTGATCAAGAAAACTAAGAAATTTGAACAAAATATGGATCTTCTAAATATTAGAAACAGTACTTGGGAAACGAGATTACGCAGTTGCCGCACAGCTTGAGGAGATCCATCCATATAGTATAATGGACCAGATATCCCAACCCGAATATCTACTCGATTTAATTCAAGTTCAGTCAAGTTTAACACCTGCATACGTAAACAAGATAATGAAAGAAAATTCCATCGTGATGATTCGAAATCACCAGCACTATAGCAACTATTTTACCAATCAAATGAACAAGAAATTATTTGCGTAAGACCCTAATCTTGGAGAAATACAACAAAACCTAAAGATTCATCAGACAGCAAGAGCAATTGTCCAAGGTATCTATACAACCATAATATTAGCATGATGTCCCCATCCCCCTACCAAAAGAATTTTACCAGCAGCATAGTATACATAGCTTTGCAATCTAAGTAAAACTAGACACACACTATCTTGATATAAACACCTCAATCAAAGATTACCAAGGGGAAGAAAAAATATATATAATCAACAAAGATATGGAAGAAATTCTGGTAATGTCATAGCAAAGAAACATATATTTAGTCAGTCACAGTTGCTTCAAATCCTTTTTAAGCGCTCTAATACTGCAGAATATGGTACAGCAACATAAAATGCAACATGCAAAAGGACCCAAAGCAGTAAAAAGAAGAAGAAACTTTATATCTCTAACCTTGAGATGCAGACTGATCCTCCCATCACCAGAGTCTGCTAAATGATATGCTTCCACATAGCAAGGATCACTGCTACCAGTCAAAGTACATGCAGTTGGCATAGCATTGAGCAATGTAGAGTCTATCCCTTTTGTCAGCAAAACAGTTAATTCACTAGGATCTGGCCTCCAAAGCTCCATGATAGCCCTATGAACCAATCCTTCCAATTTCCTATCCTGAGCTGCAGCTGCTTCATAAAACTGAACAGTAAGCTTGTGGTGGGTAAATGGGTAGTCTCCTCTGGCTTCACTAACCCCAGCCCACCTGACAGCAAAATGTCTTATCAGGATTCACTGATAGTGATCTTAAAACTAAATATATAGAAGGAAAAACGGAAAAGAAAAGCCAAAAGGAAAATTACAGTGCAGAACTGAGTCAAGTGGTTAAATTTCTTGACAATTATAAACAATTGTACTTGGGAAATACAGAAAGATAAGTCTGAAAATTTAAATGGACAAAATGAGAAGGGGCAAAGGCAAAGGATTCTAAAGAAGTAGTTCAGCAAAGAATTAGAACATCTCCAAACAAGACAACAGAATTAGGTGGAAAGACAATGGTGGGAACTTGTGTATCCAACTTCAACGCAGACATGAAAATGTTCTCAAACCCATCATGCACCTTAGCACTAGAAGTGCCAATTGATTATTATTTTCTTACAATATCAACTTTAATTGTTATTACCAGAAGAATCTGATTACCTGCTCTCAGCATGATCTTGAACATATTTGATCCTCTGCAATATCAAACGGCTTTGATGCTTATTCACAGAATCAGCTGATCCACTGTTTCTAAATTCTTCTAGCTCTTTAATAAGCAGTTGGGCAGCCCTAGGGTTACGTGATCCCAATCGCTGAGCACTTAGAAGAATTGCCTGGACATCTTGCAGCCTATTTGACACATTTGCAGAGGAATCTGTGTTGAATAGGACCTTGTGAATATTTGATATGATGACATTCAGAGTATCCTCAGGATCATCAGCTAGAAGTGGATCTAACCCATCTAGGTTTATGTGTTCTGCAATTGCCCAAATAAGGCGGGCACCTATTCTTGGAGAATTCACCTTTTATATTGACAATAGATGATAGATGTCAGGAAATCATCTTATAACATTCAACACAATTCATCGTGATCAATGGCCAAATAAGGAGGAACAATAAATTTACAGTACGGGAATGGAATAAGTAGAACAAGTGATGGGAGAAAATGAACTTCAGATAAAAGAACAACTGAGGAAATAAGCAGATACTTTGTGATTGGTATCATTTTTGTTAGCCTAATCATATCTTGGGTTTCAATTGATGTATAAGAAGCAAAAGTCTGCAGGCAGATATCATAAAGCATTGATATGCACTTACTGAAGGGCTCTCCAGGAGCGACCATGTGTTTTTCTTTTCAATAATATTTTTACTTCTTTCACTAGAAAAGCTTTTTCCAAGAATGTAGCTTAGAACTCCTATTTTTGCACCAAGAAAAAAATTGATGCCGTAGAGTAACGCAAATGAATATTCCAAACAAGAATCTAGGTCACAAAATTGTTGATAATGGGAGTTTTGAGTTGTTCTAACAACTTTAATTCATCTTTTTTTTGAACTTGCAAAAATATGTTTTATGCTTGTAGCATTTTCCTCCAAAGCTGCAAGATACAACCTATACTGTCAAAGCAATCATAAATTGAAAAGTTTCTTCTGTTAATGCACATATGTCCCAAGATACAGCAGAACCTCTTTAAATTGATACTCAGTAAATTAATAAACTCTCTAAGATAATATTTTTTTCCGGTCCCGACTTGGGCCAGTTGAAAATTTAACAAATTTTGATAAGATAATAAAATAATATATTTTCAAAATACCCCTGTGTAAATATAGGGCCCCATTAATATCATAAATTAATAATTATATAAACTTACAAAAATATAACTAAGACAATTTAGTGAAATATGATTCTAGTATTGTTTGTTTTTTCTTAAAATTTAAGTCTAGTTGGAGCTCATCTCTAACTTTTCTTATTGCATCCAAAATTTCTAGTGTTGTACACCAAAAAATTGTGAAGAGTTCTAGACGCAATAAGTACTTCCTCACACATAACTGGTTCCAAAGGTACTGTATCGTCTACAACTTCATCATCAACATTATTTTCAAGGATAGTAGCCACAATTTCTTTTAAGCTCTAGACCTCTGAAGATGTATTATTTTCACTCGGGTAATCCAATAGGCTACTGATATCCATTAATATCTTTAAATACATAAATATTAATTTATCAGTTAATTAATATCTCTATAAAATAATAAATATCATGATCCCAACAATATTAATTTATAGAGGTTTTACTGTGATGAGGTAACTGTGCTTCATAAGCAAATGGCTAGCAAGTGAGAGAAAATTTAACATAAGATATGTGATCAGGTAACTGTGCTTCATAAGCAAATGGCTAGCATGTGAGTGAAAATTTAACATATATACCTCTCGTAGATCTTTAACAAGTTCACGTTGCAAGTTCTGCAATCTTGTCTCATAAAATATTTGATCCTGAGAAGCACCATCTTTGATAGTCTTTACTCCTCCCCTCGTATCATATATATGGCACAGCCTAACAAGCAACTTCAAATAACAATCGATTGCATAAATCCTGCCATCACAATCCCACTTAACACAAGGTCTACAAACTTCCACCACTTCCAGGGCAGGTTCTGTCCAGTTTAATGCACCATAACCAGTGCCATAAGCTAGAGCACCAATGACTCTGCTCTCCATTCCTGTGTTCTTTTGTTCAGACAAAGGCAGGGACAGCTGGAAGCAGCTTTCCACAAGTGATGCCACCAACTCTTCTCTAAACAAGCTTTTACTAGTCACACTGTTCAGATCATCTCGTACCCTTGCATCCTCAAAAAGAGAGGCAATATCAGTTCCTGGAACAGGTTTTTGACCTCTTCGGATACTTTCTTTTGCAAAAAGGTCAACACAGAGAGCTGTGCGACAGATGCATGCCAAAGCATGCATACGATCTGATTCTGCCCTCAAATTTCTAACCATTAGAAGCAACCTCTTAAACAATGAAACCTTCAAACAAAAACTTGATGTAGTGAATACAAAATTAATTGATACGTTATTATACAAACTTCTCGGAAGCACATTGATCCTAATTACTTGAAAGTGTTCAATACTAATTAAGATAAATGAAAAACCACAACAAGCTTTTATCCACTGAGATCAAACATTTTATAGTTATGATCCCATTTCCAAAGGAACAATAAAGATAAAAGTAACTTCTACGATTATAACATTTCACACAAGTTACCAAGGAGTGCAATGAACTACTCCTCGCTATAATGTTTCGTTCAAACTAAATAGCAAACACTGGCATTTTGCAAAAAGTCTTTTAGACAGAACAAGAATCAAATCAATTACCTGCATATGAAGATCAAGGAGGTGCAAATTAGTAACGACAGCTCTAACAATGCTCTCTCTTGCTGATGAAAACTCCTGTCTATCCCATAGTGTCAAAATGGCAATAATAGACTGTGAAGCCCACTCGGGCTTGCCTCCATGCACATCAGCCAAGTACAACATATTAATCCCCACCTCAAAAATCAAAGCAGGTTCCAATGATGAAGCCAAGAACGGTGCCAAATGCGTGACAACATCTGAAACGCCTATAAGTCTCTCTGCATTTGAATCCACTACACTGTCACTGGCCCCTCTAGCCTTAGAGAGCTTCTTGATCACCTCCATCTTCCCAGAAGCCACTGCCTTAACTGCATATACAATCGAAAATACTGTTGCCCGGAAGCTTTCCACTGGTAGAACCAATGATCTTGACATCAAAGCCCTCCTCTTGTTCCACACAAAATCCACCATTGAAGAAACCCAATTGGACCTGATGGCTAATGAATTCTCACTATCAACCAACTTATCCCCAGCTAGCCTACTCATCCTCTTTGAATCAAACTCCTGAAACAACCTTCCAACTGACTCAAACGCCACCTTTGAAACAGCATCAGACCTGTCCAACATGTTCTGTCCGATCCGAGTCCACGAATTTGAGACCTTGTCCAACAAATTAACGTTGTTCTCACAAAGAATAACCACATCATCTCGCGCCAAAATGCATCCCAATGTTTCAGTAATAGAAAACCGCAAATTATCGCTCGGAGAATCGAAACAGGCGGAGATTTCAGCATTGGAATCGGTGATCAACTTAGAGAGAGCATAGTATGGCATGGCCGCGAGAATAGAAATGGCGGCGGCGGTGACATCGGGATCGGGGAAGTGGAGATCGGAGCGAACGCCGATGCAGACAGTGTCCCAGAGATCAGCAGTGAGACGGGTCGATCGAATTAAGTCAAAAGCAAGCTTTTTGCACACAGCAGAGGCCGGTTGAGCAACGATTTCTTCGACGGCTGTCTTGGCGATGACGGAGATGTCACGTCCGGCGGCGGATTGCTGGAGGGCTTGGAGGAGAGCTCCCGATTGGCGGAGAGCATCACTGGAGCGCAAGTCCGCTTGGATCTGAGCAAAGAGAATGTCCATCTTGGTCTACAGTGAACAGACCAAGACTCAAACTTTAACGAAGCCGAAGAAGAACGGTTACCGCTTTCTGGTGCTAGAGAGTGACACCGTGAAATTCAAACATGGGATATAATGGGAATCTAAGGAAGGTAAAGTTTTGGGTCTCTGTGTGAAAAATTGATTGACAGTGGTGATAGTGGAAATGGGAAGTGCTGGCTCTTCGTTTTTGTTCTATTACTCGCTTGCAGGAGTTGTTAAGATTCCCAGAGATGAGTCGACGGTGGTGGTGCGTGGTGGCAGCCGGTGGACTTGCAATTGGGCTTGTTTTCAGTTTTGTGCTCCGGCCTTAAATTTTAGACCGATCTAAAATAGGCGTCTTTTCACATGTATTTCAATATTTGGTCCACTACTCTTCAAGAAATCGGTAAAAGTTACTTTTTTTTTTATTACAAAGAAAAAGGTACAACTAGGATCACAGATGACGGTGATACAAAGCCTTGCCCGCATCATTGTGCAGAAGCTCCTGGATGGCTACCGAAGGCTCCTGAAGAAGATGTAAGCCCGGGTCTAAGAAAAAGGCACAAGTCGCCAGTCGGTCGGCGCACTGATTCCCCTCGCGGCCGACATGTCTCAACACCACGTCCCAGTTTCGCTGTAACAGCTCGTGAATACCTGCAACCAACAACATATCCTCAGTCAGAACCTGCTGAGAAGAAGAAAGTATGTTAATAACTTCCAGCGAATCGACTTCAAGAATAAGCCGGCGGAAACCCCGATCCCAAGCCAATAGGAGCCCAGAATGGACCCCACGGAGTTCCGCTGTGCAAGGGGGACAGCGATCGAACCGCTGCTGGAAACCCCCACACCAGTGCCCACGTCGATCTCGAATTAGACCTCTCGCAGAGGCCTGAACTGCCCCCGATGCGACCGCCCCATCTGTATTCAGCTTTACCCAACCTTCCATAGGCGGCTTCCAGCCCACCGGAGTCCCGACCGGCAAAGAGGTATCCGGGAAAATACGAGATTCCATGAGCTGAGCTCTGGAAATCCACTCAACATACTCCAGGACCAGATGACGACCTGCCTCCGGCCACTGGAACCCCTGCTCAAACAGGCTTTTGTTCCGCCAGGTCCATAAGTACCAACACGCCACCCCAAAGATAACAGGCCAAACAATTTGTTGGCAAGTCCGCATAGTGGTAAGATTAGAGACGATCCAAAGCACCTCGCTCTGACAAAAGAATCTAGGTCCCAGCGCGTCCCGTGGCAACTAGGCCCAGAAGGAGCGCACCCGAGGACAGTCACACACCACGTGGAGCGTGGTCTCTTCCTGCCCACAGGAAAGGCAGCGGCTATCCGTGGTGAGGTGCCGGAGAACGCGTTGACGATTCGTTAGAAGTTTACCATGCGTCAGCAGCCACAAAAAGGACCGGATCCGCTGAGGACCCGCCCATTTCCAAACAACCTCCCATATATTGGGTTGCGAGGCGATCCCGGGAGGCTCCTGTAACTCGTACACCGACGCAACCGTAAACTGCCCGTGTGAGGTGGGTCCCCAAAGAAGACGATCGTCCACGCCCTCAGCAAACGTAGGGCGGAGGGAGGCTAGGTCGAAGCAGACAGCCGACGGAAGGTACTGCTGGAACCTTTGCCAAAGCCAGGTGCCTTGCCGGTCCACGAAATCGGTCACGGTGGCCTGTAAGAGATTGACCAGAACGCTAGCTGTGGTCAGGTGGACCAGGGGTCCCCACCCACCGACCCAGTTATCGAGCCAGAAGAGTATGCGGCGGCCATTCCCCAGGACCCACCGGCAGCCGTGCCTCACAAGTGACCAGACTGCCGACAGGCCCCTCCAAACCACAAAAGCCCGAGACCGCGCGATAGTGAGGGGCAAGTGATGCGTTTCTAGACGGTACTTCCCACAAAGCACCCGAACCCACAGAGCATGAGGGCGGTTCATCAACGCCCAACCCAATTGGGCTAGTAACGCGTCATTGGTGGGTCGAAGACATTTGATGCCCAGACCCCCTGCCGACTTAGGCTGACAGACCGTGTCCCAGTTCACAAGATGGGTCCGACGCTGCAAAGTAGTCGTGCCCCAGATAAAATCACGCATAAGCTGTTCTAGATCGTCACAAAGTTGACGAGGGAGACGGACTGTCTGCATCGTGAAGATGGGGAGAGCCGAGATAACCGATTGAGCTAAAGTCACACGACCGGCCAGGGATAAAGTCTGTGCACGCCAGCCGGTAAGCTTGGAACGGGCCGTATCTAGAATATGATGGAAGGTCCGTCTGGAGACGCGCTCGTGGACCAATGGAACCCCTAGATACCAGCCCAAGTTATCCGTGCGGCTCAGACGGAGACCGCCACTGAGACGTTGGGCCGTGGCCAGAGGCACATTCTTCGAGAAAAAGATCCGGGTCTTCTCCAGGCTAATATTTTGCCCAGAGGCTAAGCAGAAAGTCTGTAATCAGAAGATTAAACATAAACAGTTCTTTTTTTAATAAAAGAGTACTGTTATATCCATCAACGGTCTGAGTTTTGTACACTTTTTTGGTCCCAAAATAGATCATATTTTTAAAAAATTTTAAAGATGTCAAGTTTTCTTAAAATATTAAGTTTTTCATAAATTTTATTTTAAGAAAATTATTTTTTAATTAAAAACATAAATAGACATTATTTTTTTGTTTTATTTGTAAATAATTGAATAATATGAATGATTTTTTATTG
This sequence comes from Erythroxylum williamsii, assembly GCA_027564335.1. Lineage (NCBI taxonomy): Eukaryota > Viridiplantae > Streptophyta > Magnoliopsida > Malpighiales > Erythroxylaceae > Erythroxylum > Erythroxylum williamsii. Next base: position 4,748,964 of record JANITW010000235.1, on the reverse strand, counting down.
ATCTATTTATTATTGTAGAGCAAAGTTTTGTTGGTTTGAAGTATCATTTTAAGTGCCTATTTGGTTGAGTTTTTAGAGGGTGAATAAATAATTTTTTTATTGCAAACATTTTTTTTAATAAGTGTTGACTGTAAAATAAAAAAGTAGTTTTTTAATAGATATGACTTTTTTGGCAATCAAAATATAGATTTTTAATAAGCTTAAATTTGAAGCTTCTCAAAAAATATTATTTCAGATAACTTTTTAGATCAACTAATGATTATATTTTTAGTCTCTTTTATCTTTATGTTTTATACATAATTTCTGCAATATCTAAAAACCTATCTTCACGTTTATTTTGAGAGTTATATAATATTATTTGAATTTTTATATGCTTTAATATTTATTTTTAATATTAGTTTAGTTATATTATAATTCATATAAAAGATTTGGTTAAATATATTTTCATTTATGTTTCATATGGTTTAAAATTATATAATAAATAATAT
>JANITW010000235.1:4730529-4748376 GCA_027564335.1 Erythroxylum williamsii | reverse complement strand
TTACTGTTTTATGATTGTGATGCCATGAGGAGTGTAGTGGTGGTTGTCAGTAGTGGTCTCTTGTCGTAGGATATGTAGGGCGTTCCGGTGGATACCCTATGGTAAGGGGGCGCTACATTAAGGGAAGGAGTAAAGTTGGAAAATGCTGGAAAATCGGGTTCGGAGACGTTCTCCAGACCCGCACGTCGCGACGTGTGTATGAACACACCGCGACGTGCGAGAAACTGGTGTTCGTCGCGACGTGCGAAATTATAGATGTCGCGACATGCGAATTGATATACGTCGTGGCGTACAAATTTATATTCACCGCGGCGAGCCAGGAAGGTGTGCACGTCGTGATGTGCTCATGAGCACGCCGCGACGTGCGAGAAAGTTGTGCACGCCACGGCGACCACAGCCCGTTCGCCGCGGCGAGCCTCCTGTTTCCAACAAAGATGAATTTTGGTATTTTGGGCATATCTTTTGCTATAGAAGTCCAAATGAGGTGATTTTGATTTGTTGTGATCTAGAGATAAAGGGCTACGATTTTTATAAAGAAGGGAAGTTCGGGATTTGCCTCTTAGGATTCGGGATTTTAAGTGGAAGTTGAATGTAGACTTTTAATGCTAGTACTTTTGATATTCAAGCTTTGTGAATATTTCTTTTGGATATTATTTGAATGAAAACTCGGTTTGTTATAAGAAACCAAGCCGATCTGATCCAATCGCAAGAGGAAGGACAACAGTGAGTTGGATTCTTGAGCGATATTAGTGGGTAATATATTTATGGTTGTTGTGTGTACGACACCTTTCCTTGCTTGCTTGTATGTGTGTGACACTGTTTGTGTTGAATTATGAGAAATAGTGCAAATGCATTGTGATCATGATTATGTACTGCCTTGATAGACATTATGGCATTTTGAAAGAATGGAAAGAATGAAAGCTTTGATAAAATGCTTTGAGCATGAAACGAATGATTATGTGTTTTGTTTGGGCAAGAGAGTAACGGATCGTTAGTAACGTGCACGTCGACGTATAGCCTTCTCCCTACTGCCCGCTTGAAGCCACGAGATCCTTGAGAAATTGGACTCGTTTTGCTTACAGTATAAACATCAGTTTATCCGGATCGTTTTACGGACCTCTCGAGCCATTTGTGTGCATTCATTATTGACTTGTTGAGCATGATGCATGATGAGTTGTTATGTGTGAATTCACATGGCATACCATTGTGATGATTGCAAATTGATAAGTGTTGACTTGTTTATGTTGTTTATACATGTATATGCTTGAATGTGCAGCTCGTTACCAATGGCTATAAATGTATATGCCACTGAGCTTCGCAACTCACCCTATTATCTCCCACTCCTCAAGTGCAGAACGAGACGATCGTTGATCTTGCAAGGCATCAGAAACTCCAAGATAGTTAGGAGTTTTTGTCTTAAGTTAGTATTTTGGTTAGCCCACCAAGCATATCATGATTGGGCATTCTTATGTAATTTGGATTTAAACTTCGATATGTATCGTGTTATTGAGAATACTTGTTTAATTTCTCGAATTGTAATAGCATGAAGTCCCTTAGTTTATGGAGTGTTTAATTTATAGATGGAATGTATGTGTATGTATTTGTATGGATATTGCATGGATGTTGGGATCGAGTCTGAATGTTTGGGAGCTCGTCGTGGCGAACAATCTGACGCCGCGGCGAGGCCCTCCTCCTTTCCGACGCGGTGCAGCCCGAGAGGCCACCTCGGGGAATCGGGAATCCGAGACCCAGGCCCAACATAGTTTGTTACTAATCTACTCTTATTATTATCTGATTTCCTTCCAATTATCTACTCCTTCTTTGGTGAAGGATTTAGTCGGAATAATGTCTAGCAATTCAAGTTACTTTCTGTTATAAATGCCACTGCAGTACATGAAATAGGATATAATAAAATATTTTGAGAACTTTTCCTTCCCTTGCTATTTCTTCTACTATTCTGTCTTCTAGTCTTTGGAAAATTACTCATCAATTTGGTATCAAAACCAGGCTATGCTCAAGATGAATACTAACACTTAGAGTAATGCCGAGTTCCGCAATGAAATACATGAGGTATTAGGTCGCCATGAATCCAGTATATATCAAGTTCACCAAACCCTGCAAACCATACTCACAGAAATACAGTCCATGAAAGCCACCTAAGAATCCCAACACCACCAGTTACAAGCCATCACCAATTACTCAAAAGAAACCAATCCCTTCACCTCACTAGAACCCAACACTTCTCAACATCCACCGTATACCAACCTACAACGCAACACCCCAAATGGCACCCCATTCCTTACAGGATCTAATAACCATCACTAAAACTCAATTTTTCCAAATTTGATGGAGACGATTCGCAAGGCTGGATATACAAGGCAGAGCAGTATTTTGAATTTAAAGAAGTAACAGAAAACCAAAAAGTACAGCTTGCTTCTTTTCACCTGGAAGGCATCACTTTGCAGTGGCATCGTTGGCTCAGTAAATTCAATGGACCGATGACTTGGGATGAATTTACCAAGGTTGTTATTCAACAATTCGGGCCCACCTATTATGAAGATCCTTCAGAAGCATTAACAAGATTAAAACAAACTACCACTATGGCAGCATATCAAGAAAACTTTGAAAAATTATCACACAGAGTTAATGATTTACCAAAATCTTTTCTTGTGGGTTGTTTTGTTGCTGGTTCGAAAGACGAGGTAAGGTTGGATGTCAAAATCAAGCAACCTAGGACCTTGGCCATTGCCATTGGAGTCACTGGCCTGATCGAAGAGTAAAATACATTGCAAAAGAAGTCAATACCTACTGCCAAAACTAGCTAGACGACGAAAGGGGGCAACACTGCTGGAGCGCTTAGATCTAAACCAACTTCCAAAACCAACACTATAGATGCTACACCAACCATGCTAGCTCACAAGATTTCACCTCAAGAAGCTAAAGAGAGGTGTGATAAAGGTTTATGTTATTATTATGATAAGCGGTTTGTCCCTGGTCATTGATGTCGCCACCCTCAATTGTTTATAATTGAAGATGTTGAGGAGGAGGATATGGATTTGGATGACGACTTACCAAGAGAAAAAGGGGACACCACGACTCTTGAAATTTCCTTTCACGCTATTTCTAGCATGGAACATCCTCAAACACTGTGGTTATATGGGAGAATAAAAGGGTGAGAATTTGCGATTTTGGTTGATAGCGGAAGTACCCACAACTTCATCGATCAGTCCTTAGCCAAGAAACCCGGGTTACTGGTGATGATGGACAAACCCTTCCATGTTGTTGTTGTTGCTAAAAAAGAACAAATTGAATGTGCAGGGAAATGCAATGCTATCACTTTGGATATACAGGGATTCAAAACTCTTGCCAACTACATCCTTCTTGTGATAGCTTGTGCCATAGTCCTTGGTGTACAATGGTTAAAACGCTTGGCCTTTTGGAGATGGACTACTATAGGTTGACAATGTCCACTAATTTAGAAGGGAAGAAAGTCACCTTTCAAGGCTTGAGGCAAGGAGAAGTGGTAGCTTTTAGGAAAAAAGAATGTTGCCTCATTCATGATATTAGCCTCTTCTTTATCTCACGTTGGTAGCCACTGATCAGAAGTCCCCAACAATGCCGCTAGTTGATCTCACTGCCCTCCTCGCGGAATTTGAGGATATTTTTGTTGCCACCATAGCGTTACCGCCTAAAAGGGAGCACGACCACCAAATTTCCCTGCTGCCACAAACTAGACTCATCAACGTCTGCCCATTCTGGTATCCGTATTACCAAAAAAACCCAATTAGACAAGTTAGTACAAAATTTATTGCAATCTGGATTAATTCGTCCCAGTCAAAGTCCTTTCTCATCTCTAGTACTCTTAGTCAAAAAGGTATACGGAAGTCGGAAATTCTGTGTAGACTATCGGGCTTTAAACGAAATCATCATTAAAGATAAATTTTCAATACCAGTGATTGATGAACTTCTTGGCGAGCTGCATGGTTCCAAATATTTTTCCAAATTGGACTTATGCTCAGGATATCATCAGATAAGAGTCTGTGAAGAAAACATTTCCAAAACGACGTTTAGAACATATGGAGACCATTATAAATTTATGATTATGCCTTTTGGGCTCACCAACTGTCCAGCAACTTTTCAAAGCCTGACGAATGATTTTTTCACCTATACTTGCGTAAGTTCGTATTAGTTTTTTGATGATATACTAGTTTACAGTAGATCATGGCAGGAGCATTAATCACACTTGCTAACCGTATTGGAAGTTCTAAGAAACAATCAATTATATGCAAAAAAATCAAAATGTCATTTCAGAGATTCACAGGTAGGGTATGTTGGGCACTTTACTTCAGAAAAGGTAGTTGCAGTAGATCCAAAGAAAATCCATGCAATTCTAGAATGGCCCATGCTAACTTCAGCAAAACAAGTTAGAGGTTTTCTTGGGTTAGTTGGTTACTACATGAAGTTCATCAATAAGCTTGGTTAAATTGCAGCACCTTTAACCTAACTGCTAACTAAAGAAGGTTTCCAGTGGAACTTATAGGCTGAAGAAGCTTTCAATTCCCTTAAGAAAGCTTTGTCTTCACCTCCAATTCTTCAATCACCAGATTTCTCATAATCCTTTATAGTTGAATATGATGCTTGTGGCATAAGAATCGGCGCGATACTTATGCAAAATGGGCGTCCCATATCTTTCTTTAGTGAAGCATTGAAAGGCTCTGCCTTGCTCTTATCCACCTACAAAAAAGAGATGCTAGCGATAGTAAAGGCAGTAAGGAAGTGGAGGCCCTATTTACTTGGGAAACCTTTCGTGGTGAGGACTGATCACAAGAGTTTGAAGTTTTTGATGGAGCAAAGAATCACAACTCTAGCTCAAACACGATGGTTGCCAAAACTAATGGATTACAATTATATTATTGAATATAAACAAGGAAGAGACAACTCATGTGTTGATGCTTAAGTAGAAAATGAGAGATTTTTTTGGCATTGTCACTACCAGAAATGAATTGGTTGGCACAACTACAAGTTGAAGTAGCCCAGGATCAGTTTTATGAAAACTTACAGAATAAAGAGACTTCCAGCAATCAACTAAAAAAAAGGATGGAGTTTGGTTTAAAACAGGTCATGTTTATTTAAGTCCTACCTCAAAATTAATTCCTGTAATTTTGCAAAAAGCTAACGCCTCAATAACTGGAGGACATTTCGACTACACCAAAACTCTTAGTCATATAAAACGATAATTTGAATGATCGAGTATACGTACTTCTGTAGAAAATTTTTTCTGGGAATGCTCGACTTGTTAGAGGTTCAAGACAGACACCATGTCTCTGGCCAGCTTACTTCAATCCCTCCCTATTCCCACAACCATTTGGGTTGAGATTTCCATGGACTTCATCGAAAGCTTGCCACATTTAAAAGGGTATACTACCATCTTCGTAGTTATGGATTGCTTGTCCAAATACAACGACTTCATCCCAATTAAGCATCCATTCACTATTTTTGATATCTCACAGGTATTTGTCTCTAATATTGTCAAATTACATGGATTTCCTAAATCTATTGTCAGTGATAAGGATCGAATTTTTATGAGTAACTTTTGGAGATCCCTATTCAAGTTGCATGGGGCAACCTCAATATGAGTTCTAGTTATCATCCTTAGTCAAATGATCAAGCTGAAGTCATAAACCGAGTTTTGGAACAATACTTTCGATGCTTTGCAAGAGATCAACCTTGTAATTGGGTAGAGTGGATACCTTGGGCTGAATATAGTTACAACACTAGTGAACATTCTGCAACCAAAACTACACCCTTCGAAGCTGTGTATGAAATTCCTCCTCCTGCCTTACTTCCATATGTTCCATGTACTTCACAAGTGCAGGCTGTTGACATACACTTTAAAGAGCGTACTACCATACTACAAGACTTGCAACATAATCTACTGCTAGCTCGACATCATATGAAACTGCATGTAGACTAGAAGCTCAAAGATGTTAGTTTTCAGGTTGGTGACTTTGTTTATTTAAAACTGCATCCATATTGTCAGATTTTCGTAGCTTTTTGAAGCTCCTTAAAATTGACTCTCAAAATTTTGGACCATATAAAATCATTGAGAAGATTGGTCCTTTAATCTATCGAGTGGAATTACCTCCGGGTTCTAAAATTCATGACGTATTTCATGTTAGCCTCTTGTGATGGTCACTGAGCTCCTCTCCTATTGTATTCCCCACTCTTCCTTCTGTGTCCGGCAATGCAACCATTATGTCATAGCCAAAACGTGTCCTGGATAGGCGAATTATAAAAAAGGAAAGTATCGTCCCAAAACATAAGTGCTTATAAAATGGAAAAGCATCGGACCTAAAGACGCAACATGGGAAAATTTATGGCGCTTTGCAAAGGAGTATCCTGAGTTCATCCTTGTGGACAAGGATGTTGTTAGTGGGGGGCATGTTACAATCATAAGCCTCACAATTAAAGACACAAGACCCTGTCAAACTACTGCTCAGATATTCTTATTGGTTTGTTGCTAATCTGCTCTTATTATTATGTGATTTTGTTCTAGTTATCTACTCCTACTTTGGTGGAGGATTTAGTTAGAATAATTTCTAGCAATTCACGTTATTTTATGTTTCACTTTCTGATTGTAATCGGCTATAAATGCCACTACAGTACATGAAATAAGATACAATAAAATGTTTTGAGAACTTTTCCTTCCCTTACTATTTCTTCTATTGTTCAATCTTCTGCTCTTTGGAAAATTACTCATCAAACCTAAAGTCCAATCAACCTAAACTTATTTTGTTAACTTTAAATCAAATCAAGCCAATTTTACTAAGCGTAAGCACATCATATTATGTTGAGATAATTATTACGTATTGTGATTTCGTCAATATTGAAAATAATATAAGTAAAAGGTGATAGTATTTTTTATTTTCATATTTTTATTTTATTTGTATACTTTTTTATAAGTATATGTAATGTAACATTGCATTTAATTATTTGATTAATTGAACATAAATAACGAGGACATTACATACATTAATTATTTTGAGATAGACTTGTTCTAAGTTAGTTGATTGTTGTCGTGGCCTAAGCAAAGCCTCTTCTTAGTGTTGGGCCAAATCCGAGCCCAATCGATCTAAACAGGTTCTGCTCTTCTCTTCTCTACCTCTGCTCGCAAATCCTTAGCTCTTTGGATCTCGGAGCCGCGCGTCCTCCCTTTGACCTCTTCAATCTCCATATCCTAGGTTCTTTATCGCCATCCTCACTTATGATCGCTTGCTCTTCTCTTCTAACTTCTTCGGTCTATCTGTGAAGCTCTATTAGGGTGGTTTCTTTTCTGTTTGATCTTTGTGAAAATTTCTACAGTTCTGTGGCAACATTGATTGTTTCTGTAGCCTTCCTTTGTTTTCTATTCTCTTGATTGTTTGAGAATTTTTGAGGGTACGTGTGTTGCAGGTGTGAGCTTCTTGGACAATGTTAAGTGGTCGAAAGGTGTTGATTTTTCTAGGTTCAAGGTGTTTTAGGGTGTTGTTGTTTTTTGGGTTTTGGACTTAACTGTATTTTGGAGTTTACCTGTAAATGTTTGCAACTCAAAATGGCCAATTTCTGGCCTGATGATATGGTTTCTTTTATGGAGAATATTACTACTGTTTATTTATGATGCTTCATAAGTTTTGTCTGCCTTATTTTGCTGTCGATGATTAGTACGGATTTATTTGTTGGAATTGGTTTTGATTTTGTGAAATGGAAATATAATTTAATAAATGAATTGTAGACAACTTTGGAAAGGTTGCTTTGACACTCCAAAATTCAGAAAACTTGGATTTTTTATTTCATGTTTGCTTCTGTTAATTATTGCTCTTCTTGTTTCAGAAAACTAGGTAAGACGATTTTATACTGCAATGGTTGGAGGACTAATCCACCAGCTTCTGCGTAGGAAATTGCATTTACACTCGGCTGTAAGAGCACTCTGCTCGTTTAGTTTAATGTTCCAGTCTCACTCTATTTACTCTTTAGTTGCTTGTGCTTGATTATTTATTTATGCTTCATTCTGTGATTTGTGATTCTATTGTTTCAAGTGATATGGGCCCTTCCATCGAGACTGATTCAGACTTTAAATCATTTCCCGTTTATTCTATTCTGAGCGAACAGCTTGCTATTTTTTTCTTAGTCACATTTAGGTGTTGTAATTATAGGTGTGAATAGTTTGGATATCCTATTTGCAGGTCCGTCCAGCCTTAACTTCATTCAACTCGAAGAAAGTTGATGATGATGCTGCATCTATTGGTATGAAGTCTCTTAGAGCATTTGCAGTAGTTGGTGCTGGCGTTTCCGGCTTTCTTGCTTTTGCAACATCAGCATCCGCTGATGAGGCTGAGCATGGATTAGAGTGCCCGAGCTATCCTTGGCCTCATAAAGGCATTCTGAGTTCATATGATCATGCTTCGTGAGTAGCCTGATCTTCTTATGTTTGTACGTATTACTAATGCTTTCCTCACATGCTATCTTTACAGAGGAAAGTCCTTGAACAAAATACCTGCTCTCAATTCATGAGCATGCTTGACTTTATTGCAAATTCAGGAAGAGATGTTCGGATTGCATATATTTATAGCTGTAAGCAATATTGTCATGGTCATGTGCTTGTTTCCTTGATGGCAACTAGTGGTGCTTGTAGATTCACAAGAAGCATGCACAGGGGAGACACTTCCTAGAATATTTTCCTAATGAAAATGCAATCTATCTATTTATGAGTAAATTTAACCATTTCAATTGCAGGATTCGCCGTGGACACCAAGTTTACCAGCAAGTATGTGCATCTTGCCATTCTATGTCCCTGATATCATACCGTGATTTGGTGGGTGTTGCATACACAGAAGAAGAGACAAAGGCTATGGCTGCTGAAATTGAGGTTGTTGATGGGCCTAATGATGAGGGTGAGATGTTTACTCGTCCTGGTAAACTCAGTGATCGTTTCCCACAGCCGTACGCCAATGAACAAGCAGCTAGATTTGCTAATGGAGGGGCTTATCCTCCAGATCTGAGTCTGATTACTAAAGTAACTCCGACATTCTCTCTTAATTTGTGTACATTTGGAAGTTTTAGCTGTAAATTCGAAAATATCTTACTGTTCTTTTTTCAGGCCCGTCACAATGGTCAGAACTATGTATTTGCTCTTTTAACTGGTTATCGTGACCCTCCTGCTGGTGTTTCGGTAATTCCTTTGTCATTTTGTTCTACACATAGGCCTTTGTGGATAATGTATTGTTTTGAATCGATATCCAAGTGTAATGTAGAAAACTTGCTAACGCCTTTCATGTTAGTAATGATGGAAACTGTTGTACACAAAAATGGTGATTCAGTGTGTCGGTCGTCATTGAACATGACTTCAATGTGATGTCTTTTGTGTTGCCAAGGGTATGTCCTTTATGCTTTCAAAGAAGTTTCTTGGGATCTAGAGAATTGTCTAGTCATGTTATTTGTATAACGGTTAAAAGGTCCCAAGTGTGTATTAGAAGAATTTTTGGCCTGTCGATCTATGATTCTGTGTATCTTTCTCTGGTTACGTTGGTTTGCTTCTCTATACGAGGTGTGAGCCTCTTTGTTGAAGCATGCGCTTATCTTAAACCATAAGTCACACGTTTTTAATGTTTGTCTTCTTGATATCCATGGATCATGTGTTCGTAGCAACCTACAGTAGACAGTTTCAAACTTGACTGAATCATCAAAATGGTATTTTAGATCCGAGAGGGGTTGCATTACAATCCTTACTTCCCAGGGGGAGCCATTGCAATGCCTAAGATGCTTAATGATGGTGCTGTTGAGTATGAGGATGGTACTCCAGCAACAGAAGCCCAGGTTTCTTCTTTTTCTTTTTCTTTGTTCCTTGAAACTGCTCTCATTCTTAAGCTCAGTATTCTGATTTTGTACACCCTTATTTGTATACAGATGGGAAAAGATGTCGTGTCATTTTTAACTTGGGCTGCAGAGCCTGAAATGGAAGAGAGAAAACTGGTAGATTATGAACTCAAGACTGTATTTTTCTCACTAGATTATGTCTTCTTCTCACAAATGTCTGATGTAAAGATGTTATGCGACTTCTTCTGTAGATGGGTTTCAAGTGGATATTCTTACTTTCACTGGCACTGCTTCAAGCTGCATACTACCGACGCATGAAGTGGTCGATCTTTAAGTCTCGGAAGCTAGTCGTTGATGTTGTGAACTAGCCAACCTTTCTGGTTCCATTCAGGCAATACTTGAATTGACAATAATTGCTTTGTCAGAAAATTTGTATTTTTTTTTATGATTCCGCTAAAATAGTTCCTTTCCTCCATTTTTTTTCTTTTTTTTTTGGGTTCATCGAGGAGGATAATAAGCTCCTGTTCTCCATACACGCAGGGAAGTTTCAGTTATTTTCTAGACATTTTGGCTGTGTCATAGTCGATTGCAGAAGCTTTGGTTTCTAATAATATCCAAGACAAGTTACATGTGTAAGATGTCTTTTTTAGTGCACATTATCAAAAGCCTAGGTTGGAAGCTAAACTAGTTAAAAAAAAGATTTAAAAGGTTAAATTTGGAAAGATGAATAACAACTAATTACGATTTTATCGGTTTTAATTTGATCCAAATATAGATAATAAAGTCAATAAAAGATTAACTTAATGTAGAAGTTTAGCAAAGAAAATGACCTCAATCAGTATATTCTGGATATATATCGAATTTGTAAAGAGAAAGTGTATATATATATATATATGTATATATATATTTCATGTTATCATATTTAATCTGAAATTTTACAATAAAGTAAGATTTAGAAAGATATGGTGGAATATATATATATGATTAAGGTTTCTTATAATTGTTTAAGCATATCATGAACGTTTGTATAATTTAACTCATTCAATAATTCACATGTAGAAAGGCAAAAATCGAGCGGCAACTCTCGTAAAGATTGTCATGAAAATGGGATCACTTGATCTTTAAAAAGTTAATTTTTAATTATGAAATTAAAATTAATATTTCATTTGATATTTAAAAAGTTAATTTTTAGTTATGGAACTAAAATTAGTTATTTCTTAAATTCTATCTGTTTCATCTTTTTTAATGTTTGCCGAATAGGTTTTTCAATGATTGGTCAAAGTTAAACAAGACATTCTTTTTCAAATCTGATTGGATATAAACATAATCATAATATAAAATTTTGGTGCTCTTTAACACGTGGACATATCAGACTTAGTTGGTGGACATGTGCTGAAAGCTGATTGCACAAATGGCTAAAGAACGGGAACCAGAGACGTGGACATCAAAACATATCGATTTAACCAAATCTTTCTTAAGATCCGATTCGCCATCGAACCGTCCACGCGTCCACATCACTTCTAAGCCTACTCTCACATCTCCTTACGTACAACTAACTCTCTTAACATGTCTGGTTTGAGAGTGGGACCCGCATCTCATGTATTGTCCCCTTTGATCACACCTTTATAGGGCAGTTGCGCATACGGGAAGTCGAACCTGTGATTTTAGGATTTTATTGGGTGCAAGACCCACGCCTAACACTACTGAGTTAGCCCAATGGTAAGCACCTTTTTAGAGAGGGTATCTCCCGACGTTCAAGTGTTGTGCCCTTTGATCTGCTAGAGTGAGGTTGCAACTCGAATCCCTGACCAAAGGATTTTGTTGGCCTTAAAGTCACGCTTCTTATCACTGGGCTATATAGCTCAAGTGGTGAGAGGCGTGCACTTAAGTGCAATAAAATCCTGAGGTCTCCGGTTTGAGAGACGAGATTCGCAACTAGAGACCAAAGGGGACAATATTAATTCGAGTTGGGTTGGCGCACACGACAAGATCTTTGGCCCACCCAAACCAAACTCAGTGATGTTAGGCGTGAGTCTTGCACCTAACAAAATCTTGAAGTCACAGGTTCGACTCTCCGTATACACAACGGCCCCAGAAGGATGTGACCAAAGGGGAAAATACATGATGTGCGGGTCTTTTCTTTTTAGTTTAAAGAATTTTTAAAATTCCCTTTTTAAAATTTGTTATCGACCAATAAATTTAAAGTAAATAATTATACGAATAATATTTAATTTTTAATAAAATATAAAAATTTATAAAAGAAGCTATATATTAATATTACAATTGAAACAGAAAATCCTAAATGGCGAGTGTTTGTGACTCGTTGAAAGGAGAGTAAGGAGCAAAGTGGGCAACAGAACCAAGCACACGACACATATGTTCCAAGTTAATAGGAACGGAACACGTGTATCTTTTAATCCACTTATCTCGAACCTACTGGCTACTTCCCAGATGCCCGTCTCTTCCTAAAACACTTACCTTTTGTTATTGCCTTATTGGTATTATGTAAACATAATACATAAACAAGAAAAAGTAAACGACAAAGTGCATGCAAATGCAACCATTGACACGTCCCCGTCTTTGGTTGGATGAACTTGCAATCACACAATTAATCCCTCAACGCAATCCAATCCGAACATACTTTATTTTACTGATTCTCGTAAGGTTTTAAATCTAAAATTGCACCAGCTTTATAATACTGAAATTGATAATCAATATAATATAAATTTTAGTATATAAATTAACATATTTTTTTATTAAAATATATAAATTTTAGTATAGAAGGCATATCATTGAACTTTTCTTGTTAACAGGCTCTTACTAGAATTTGATATTTAATATTAAAAGCAACTGTAAATTTTTAAATTTTAAACTTATTAATTTGTTAAGATGATATTATTTGAGGTTAATAAATTTATGTGACACTACTTAAAACTATCATGAACATTAACTACATGAATTGATAATAAATTACACTTTACTAACTAATTTTTATATTTTAACTATAAAAGTAAATCTAAGTGTACAAAACTCTATACTTGGAACGATTATCAATTATGTCTTACTTTTTTTTTGCTTTATAAAGAGTCTATTTTCGTTACCTTAATCCATGTAATTCGATCACAAAAAAATAATCTTACTAGTTACTTATATTTTTAACTAATATAACAAATTTAATTTTTATTATTTTTGTTATATTTTTTAGACCATACACAACGAAAAATTTAAATTACTCAAATATTCCTTTTATTATTTTTTAAAAATAGAAATACGTCCCTCATTTAATTATGAGTTCATCCCTTCCTTAATTTATCGTGTCGGGTCCCAGCAAAGGAAACAGACCAATCACATGTCTCCATTGTCGTAAGTGTGCCCTAGACACGTGTTGCTTACACACCCAACCACCGTTAATGCTACTATGATTATCGCCTGAGCTCCAAAACTCGGAGAGATAGAGAGAGAGCGACAGAGGAGAGAGAGCGATTAGGTATCTAGCTAGAGAGGGGAAGAGCTTAGAGATGGATGGCACAGAAGGGTGGCGCGTGGTAACTTGCGCTGCTCATCCCGGGCAAGATAAGACGATAATCAACAGAATAATGCTCAGATTCCGTCCGATTGCACCAAAACCGGCCACCGGCGACAACAGCTCCACCTCTTGGAACTCAGCGAACAACAGCAGCCTGCTTTCTAAAGGGAGAAATAAGAGAAAGTACGTTAGGGTCAAGAAGAATAATGAATCCTACAAGAGAAGACGGAGAACGACACCACCTTCGTCAGATCGTGAAAAGTTGAGAGAAGATGATCAAAGCAAGAAGACGATCGCACTGGAGTTGCTTCCCGTGAGAACAGATCTAGCCCAGAAGCCGTCTTTCGCTCGGCCTGGTACTGTCGTCGACGGCACGGTGACGATTGATGTTAAGACATCGTTCGGCTTGATAAAAGAGGTAGTTGAGGGGGTTGCGGTGTCCGATCCGAAGGGTTTGGCAGCGGAGAAGAGGGTGGTGGACACAACGGTGAGGGTCGAGAGCGTGACAGACACGTGCATTGATAGAATAGGTTTAGGAAGTTTGGGGTGTACGGACGTGGATAGAATGAAGAATCTGGAGACGGACACGTGTCCATGCTTCATATCAGATTTTTCAAACACGGTACTATGGATAAACGAAGCATACAAGGATATGGTGGTGGGGGAAGAAGCGTCGGCTTCGCCGTCGCCGTCGCCGCCTCCGGAGGTCAGAGTTGGGTTGGTGATAAAAGAGAAGCTAACATCAAATATGTTGTGGGAATCAGCTTTCACGTGTTGGGTGAGATTGCAGAAAGAGAAGAGCGCCACGTGTATGGTTCCATGTGATGTGTGGAGGATGGAGTTTGGAGGGTTCGCTTGGAGGCTAGACGTGAAAGCTGCTCTAAGTTTAGCCCTCTGAAATCGAAAAAAAGAAATCTCCAGGTATATATATATATATATACACACATACACTCTAGTTGCAGGTATGAACATAACTATACTCTGATATTTCTGTTCTTGGTATTTCTAAATTCAGGTTTGGCAGTCAGATTCAGTGCTGGGTTTGAAGAAACGAATAGTACAGAAGCTGCAAGCAATTTATGGGGGTTTTGTCTTATTAGTGGTATAAATAGTTGAGTACTTGACATAAATGACTTTTGAGAAACTCCTTGGACCATTTTCCGGTGCCGATATTATCAAAATATAGTGTTTTATGTAGTATATGGAACGGTAATCAATTTGGTATATACATAAAGCCGTAAATGCATCTCTTTTTTATATTATTTCGTACAACTAAATGAGGTATGTGAGAATAAGGAAGAGTGAGTAGTGTTGAGAATGGTAACTAGTTGCTCTTATCCTATATAAAATATGTACTCGTGTGTTATGATAATATTCCTACACGTGATTAAGATCAAATTAATTATTAAATTTGTAATTATTAATTTATTTAAATTAAACTATTAAAAATGAAGTTATGACTCGTACTGATTTAAGATTCAAAATTTCTCTCTTTTTCATTTTTATTTCCCAATTTAGTATATAATTATATATCAACCTTAATGTGGAATTAATAGCCCCTCGCCTTTTTGAAAGTCACCACACTTCTTATCTTTGAAGTGTGTTTTTTTATTTATGAAAACGAAAACGACATTTTCCGTTTTGTGTAAATGTATATACAGTGTGGAAAAATTAGAAAAAAATAATCACGGAGATACAATCATATTTAATACTCCTTCTTATTTAAAATAAAAATAATTTTAGAGATATTTTAATTATTTAAAATAAGTGTTGTTTACGATTTTTTTATGCATGTTTATAATTTTATTTTCAAAATTATCCTTTAAATTCTCTCATATTTTAATTATACAGATTATATTTTCAAGATAATTTAACATATAATTAATAAAGGTATATCAAATATTTTACTAATTTTTTTAACAAGTATATATCTTTCTAAAACAACACTTATTTTAAATAAGAATGTGTATTATACTGGAGGAATCTAATTCCCTTAATTAGAAGTGATCCGATTTTTCCGAAAGAGCATAAATCTCGTTGGTAGATTTTCGACGTGGCTTTAAGACAAAGGTGCTAAACATACACGTACGTGGTTCTTCCAGAACAGCCAATCAGATCAATGCAGTTGGTCGTTTCCATTCAAATCTCAAACTGACGACACAAATCTAAGCTCCAAAGATTCACTCCTTCATCGTACCATCCACGCGTCCCGTCCCAACAACCTTTATTGTCCATCCGTCCCACACTCTCATAACCACCCGCGTGATCGTCACCATCAGAAAAAGCTAAGACGTGTGTACATCACACGGATAAAGAGGGAGTTGAATCGTACATTGCATCACGAATGTTGACGTAGACTGCTAATAGAATAGGACCACGTGTGCGCTTTCTGGAATGTAACCTGCTACCCGAAAAACTTGCTTGTGGGACCTACTTCCACTACACGTCTTTCGATACCATCCCACGTGTACTCCTCCTTTCGGCAGTGCTCGACACATCGCCTCCTCTAATTGGTCCGTATCGTCAGACCACATCATCTCAATTCAAGGTCGTTTCTTTTCTAGTGGGACCCTCGAAAACATGTACTACCAATCAGATGC
Organism: Erythroxylum williamsii; assembly: GCA_027564335.1. Classification (NCBI taxonomy): domain Eukaryota; kingdom Viridiplantae; phylum Streptophyta; class Magnoliopsida; order Malpighiales; family Erythroxylaceae; genus Erythroxylum; species Erythroxylum williamsii. Next base: position 4,732,398 of record JANITW010000235.1, on the reverse strand, counting down.
CACGAATGTTACGTTTGCGCTGTCGACACGTGGTGCTCTTTAATTACCAATTCGCCCCTCTCCAACTGACTGTGCACTATTCTACTACCACGCCCCTTGAGCTCGCTAATCTGTTATGATTTATCGGCTGAGAGTGAGAGAGAGAGAGTGAGAGAGAGTGGGATGACTTAGTTAGGCAAGGTAAGTGGAAAGTTATGGATGGAGAAGGGTGGCGCGTGACATCCGAGGGCGGTGTGCAGGATAAGACGATAATCAACCGTGTGATGCTTAGATTCCGGCCGATTGCCCCAAAACCACTGGTAGGGAGTTCAGATTCCGGTGTCGGGTTGAACAGTATTAAGGACATTTCAGCTTTAAATCGAAGAACTAAGAGAAAGTATGTTAGGGTTTGCAAGAGGAATGGTACTTGTAATGGTGATGCTGATAACAAAAGCAAGCGTCGGTGCAAGGGAAACAAGAGAGTTTCCACAGCAGATCGGGAAAAACAGGGAGAAGATGAAGATGGTATGAACAAGGTTGTGACTTTACAGTTGTTACCCGAGAGAACTGACTTGAGTGAATCGCCGATGAAGGGAGGATCTTGGTGCAATCTCAATCTCACTGTGATGCCTCCCAAAGAGGAGGTTGGACTTGGTGGCGACCACTCTTCTCCGTTTTGGCTGAAACCAAAAGAGCCAGTGTTTGATACTTTTTGTGGATTAGGTTTTCGAGATCCGTCGGTGGTGGTTGTGGACTCATGGGTGACGGTGAAGTGCGTGACAGACACGTACAACTGCATGGATGAAGGAGAACATCTAGGGCGTACGGACGTGGAGAGAGTGAGGAATCTAGAGAGGGACAAGTGTCCAGGGTTCGTATCAGACGGCTCAAACAATGTCAGGTGGGTGAATGGAGCATATAAGAAGATAACGAAGGTGGAACATGACTGGGTGTCATCGGAAATAGTAGTGAAATTAACTATAAAAGAAGAGTTGTTGCCATATCTTTATCAGTCTCCAGTTTTTACGTGTTGGGTTAGGTTGCAACACGCGTGGCAGAAGAAGGAGAAATGCTCACAGTCACAGATGGTGCCATGTGATGTGTGGAGGATGGACGGCGGGGGATTTGCATGGAGGCTGGACATGGACGCTGTACTTAGTTTGGGCAACCGTTGACGGTGGTTAAAAGGGAACATCAAAGATTGACCCAAACAACCAGCCACTACTTAATAAGGTAACCTTATTACATTATATTTTGAATTTAGTTATTAAAAAGGGAACAAACATATATAAGAGACAAAGCTTCCTTGAAAATGAATATTGGACAGAGGATCTTGTCCATAGCAAGTTTGGTAGTAACTAAACGTTAGGCTACGTAAGTAGGTACCAAGTACGACCCCATGAGCTGTATCAGTATGAGTGAGCAACCCTATTGGCATTTGCGGTTGGAGAAAAACAAAAGAAGACATAAAGCCAGAGAGAATACTAGTACCAACCAATCGTTATTACCAACTATATAAAAAAAGCTACATCCCAATCTAAACTAACCGAAACTAAAGCTATTCAATCAACAAAAGCTACAACACTATCTCATCAACATGTACATTCGTGATATGTGATTATGAAATCCACAAGGATTATGCAAATATTCTTAGGTCCTGTTTGGTTGGCACAAGAAAGTAATCTTTTTTTTTAATTTAAATTATTGCGTTTGACTCGTTTTTTTAACAGTTAGGAAAGTTTTTACTTTCCTAATTTAGGAAAAGTAGTGACACTTTTCTTAGATTCTAAATAACACTTCTTTGATATTAAGATTACTTTCTCTATAAATTTAATTTAAAAAGTACACTAGACAATTTAACAATTCCTTCTCTCTCAACTCTGCGACTTT
>JANITW010000235.1:4685960-4696404 GCA_027564335.1 Erythroxylum williamsii | reverse complement strand
AATGAGCCTCCTGTGTCAAGCTTTCCTCCCGTAGATATAAAAAAGGATAAAGGATGTAGGAGCAGTAAAACCAATAGTTCAAACAGTTCTAGTGGTAAAATTAAGTTGTTATCCTTTAACCATATCTGTTTGCTTTTCCAAGATGTACCAGTTACATGCCTAATAGGATTTTTTAGAAGTAATATTGTTTTTTCATTTGATTTTTGTGTAGCTTATCGATCTTCTTCAGTGATTTTGTCTCCATTGAGTTTTCATTCGTTTCTAGGAAAAAATTATTGATCGCTATTTCCTATTTTTTAATATTTTCCTCTTCCTTTGTTTGTTCTACTTGTTTTCAGATTCAGACTGCAGTAATTCTGCCGAAAGTGGGTGTGATGAGGTAAATGTTTCAAGCCCTGCAATGGAATTAAAGGTATTGATAATTTTAATATAGTTTACTAGATTTTGGAACTCTAGCTGTTGTGCTGGACAGGACGTATATCATAGTTTGCTAATGGTTAAGATTATTTGATTTTTTCCTGTTCATTATTGTCCTTTAGTTTCCTGAAACTTTGGATTCTGGAGCTCAATTAGACAATAAAGCCACTATTCTTCACAAGTTGGATGGTGAGTACTTTATGCAGAGTGGCCTATTTCCCCATCTTTCTTGGCTAATTTTTAGTAAGTGCAGAAAGCTGCGTGATTTTTTAAAAATGGGCTAGAGAATATGTGGACCATCGGCTCATTTGCTTTCTTGTGATTCAATATAATTTCATTTAATGGGACTATGTAAAATTGTGGCATTGTTAGTTTGAATACCTCCATTACTTTCTTGGAAGTTTTGTTTGTATAATTGTATTTTTTTATTTAAGTTTTTGGATTAGGTTTGGGGTGAGTCCTTTGGGAGTGTCTTCTGTGATCGAGCATTGAAGCTGCCATTGGTCCGTCATCATCGTTTTAGAATATGTTTCCACCTATGTCAATGGAAAATAAGACAAGTGATTACATTCTGTCATGATCAAATGCACCCTTTCCTGTTGAAAATTTCATATTGACTGAGTCTGTATAATGCTGGAAGATTTCAAATAAACTTTGCTTTTTTACTGTTAGATTTTTTTTGATTTTTTATTCTTTACACTTTCATGATGTTTTATGTAAACAATCATTTGTAAGTTTATTTGACAAAAGCTGACAATAAGCCCCTCATTATAAATCAAGGGTCGAACAGAGTGCACTGTTCTGCTATTATTTCTCATAATAAACAAAAATGAAAAAGATCATCCGAAATGAGGTCTCTACTTTATGCTTCATATGATACTTGTTTGTACTTTCTAATCCAATATAATTCACAGAGTCTGTTGGCGATTTGGAACCGCTTGGACAGAGTTCCTGGCTGAAGCAAAGCTCCAAGAAATCAGATTCCTGCCAAGATCGTAAGTTTCAGAATGCATTTAAAGTTTGTTTGCTACTTGTTTTGGGTATCACATCAATAATCTTTTCTCTCATGAATGATCTAGTTGAAAGTGCTCCAAATGAGAGGCAGGTCTTCCCTCAGAACCATTACAGGGCGGCTTTGTTGAAGAAACGTTTTGCTGATACAATTTTAAAAGCTCGAGAAAAGACGCTTATTCAGGTCAGCAAAATTTTTGTCTACAAGAAATGTATACTTCTAAGTGTTGCAAGTTTATGCCCTGATATCTATTTTATCTCTACTGGAACCAGGATGACAAGGGAGATCCAGAGAAACTGAGGCGGGAGAGAAAAGAACTTGAACTGCTAAACAAGAAAGGTTCTGAACTGGAGTTTGTTTTTCTACAATGAGCATCATATTTGAGTGGTTCTGTTGAAACAAATGTGCATGTGTGTACATACCAATAGTTTTAAAGGTTGCTTATCCACAAATGAGTAGCATCTTGTGATCTGTTCAGAGAAGGCGAGGATACAAGCAGAAGCCAAGGCTGCAGAAGCTGCTCAAAAGCAAGCTGAAGCAGCAGCAGCTGCAGAGGCTAGACAAAAGAGAGAACTTGAGAGGGAAGCAGCACGCCAGGCTCTATTGGAGGTAAGTGTTAAACGACCTCTTATGTTTTGTTATGGGTTTTATGAAATTGGTCTTTTCTCTGCAGATGGAGAAGACCATCGAAGTTAATGAGAACTCTCGGTTCTTTGAAGACTTGGAAATGCTTACAACTGCACCTTGTGACCATTTGCCAAGCTCCGTAGGTGAGATAAGCCCAGATAACTCTCAGGATTGCTTGGGTGGCTTTAAGTTTGGGGGCAGTAACCCCTTGGAACAGCTGGGTTTGTTCATGAAAGAGGAGGAAGAGGATGAAGAAGATGAGCACTTTAAAGATGTGGTTCCTGGAAATGATGTGGAAGAAGGAGAGATTGACTGAGAGCCTATGCTTTCTTATTCACAAACAAATAAAAAACATCGCCTGTTCCATAAGAGAAAAAGAGAAGCTGAGTGTTGGGGACTGACAGTTTATCGAAGAACTGAGTTTGATGCGAGTCAGGAGGCATGGACAACCTGAAATGGTGTTTAATTGCACTAAATACTACATGAGAAACGGAGGCGCAATTATTGATAGGGATGTCTGAGCTTCTTATAATGGTCGAAGAATGAGACTGTGGCCAAGAATTTTGAGAATGTTGCTGCAATGTTTTCTCCATTTGTGATCCTTCCCTCTCAGTTCTTCCACAAAAGTAATATTTTCTGATCATACTTTTGAAAAAATGCATCATATATGTCAATGTAGGAGAAGACTGGAATTTGTAAAGCTCATCAACAGCGGATGCATATTATATATAGTATTAGGCATAAAGATTTTGATGTATATAGACGAAAAGTAGTAGAACTTTGGTGGATTTATTGTCTTTGTGGATAATGTGATGGTTATATAATATCTTTTAGTATGAATCGATTGAAAGTAATTTTAAAGTTAGTTTGAGTGTTGGAATGATTAGAAAGCTTTGGTTAAAAATGATATTGTTTCGTTGGAACGAATTGGTTAGATCATAACTAATCCTAATTCTTAAATCTTGCAGCTCAGGATTGACCTTAGCTTCAGTCATCGCTAACAGTATCAGATGATTGTTGTAGCTCGATCATAAATAGCAAGAAAAAGTTGGGTGTATCTATGGTATGGTTTAATATTGTTAGATTAATTTTAACTAAACTGATTAATCTAATGATACGCTTTAATCTAATGAAAAACCTATAAAGTTAGGCGGGCTCTTTGTGACTCGATCACAAGCTGATCAGCCCGTAAGCTAACTGGGCCAGGCCCAAGTTGCCCTTACCTCAGTTCGGACTTCGGATCTTTGCCATCTCTACTTAACAGTTTCATTGTAATTGGACTGTTGTCTATCAGCATATTTATTAAGAGGGCAACAGAAATACTGACTAGCTTGTCAATCGCGCTATTAATTTTGATGTAGGCATCATTTATTTTGATATTACACTACTTATAAGGTGCCTTCCTCGTACTCATTCTCATTTTGTAATATGTTTTGACAGTGTCCTTTTAATCAAAAAATAAAAGTTCATCGGCTAGTTTTTGTAAAGTTTAACGTTAGTAAGTTTCACTCTTCTCGAGTCCCTACCTCCTCGGAGCTCTCAAAATCCTCGAGAAGCTCGACGGATTTATCAATTAAATATAAATATAAATATAACGATAAATAACAATTTTACGCGAAACCATTACGTAAATATATTAACAATCCTTCTTCTTCTTCTTCTTCTTCGACTCTCTCTGAGTTGGGATCTCCGATGGGACTAGTCAACTCTCTCCCAACTCTACCCCTCTTCTTCTCCTTCTTCCTTCTCATCTACTTCATCGCCTACTTCCGAGTCTTCCGCAATTGGCCCCCCTCCACCCGCCCCGAAGCCGCCAGCTGCCTCATCTCCATCTTCCACGGCACTCCCGCCGTCTTCTTCGCGTCCACCGCCATTCTCGCCGACCCTCTTCGCGGCTTCTCCTCCCCCAACACCCTCCCCCAGAACTGCGTTTTGGACTTCAGCGTCGCCTACTTTCTCATGGATCTCCTTCACTATCTTGTCTTCTACCCCAGTGACGTCCTCTTCATCGGACACCACTTGGCCACTCTCTTCGTGTTCTTGACTTGCCGCTACTTAGTTAAGCACGGCGCCTACGCTATACTCGCGCTGTTGGTCCTCGCGGAGGTCACCAGTGCCTGCCAGAACGCCTGGACGTTGGCAAATGCGCGAAGGATGGAGAACGAGTTCGCGGCTAAGGTGTTTGATGTTTTGTCTCCGCCTTTTTATGCCTTTTATTCTGTCGTCAGAGGCTTTTTGGGGCCTTACTTTCTGTACCAGATGGGGAGTTCATACATTAGTGGGGTTGCAGAGGGGGTTATACCCAAATGGGTTTGGGTATCTTGGTTGATTGTTGTGACATTGGCTATATCTGTGAGTATATTGTGGATTTCGAATTTGTGGGCTCAATTGTATAGAGAGAAGAGTGCCAGATTGACTAAGAAATTGACATAGAAACAGATACAAAAACGTGTCTTGATGGCGAGAACTTGTATGGTTTTTGGGGATCTTAGTGTATACTAATACCATCTTTAATGCAAGCTTAGATTTTTATCGCTGTGATTGGTTAAAGAATATTACTTTCTCCCGGGTGATCTACTTGTGAACTCATCATTTTAATGCAGAATGGTTCAAAGAAACTGTTTTTACATTATTGAACTAAACATGTGCGTTGTTCAACTTTTGTATTTTCATCTAAAGCAACTCCTGATTGTGCAGCAACTGATCAAGAGAAGAACTGGTAGGTCTTGGCATTGAGTATGATATTCCTTAACCCCCCAATAGGTGATAAAATCATTAGCAAGAGTCCCAGAATTATGCAGATCTGAGAAAAATGAAGGAAACAGGAGTTAAATCAGTGATTCATATCAACTGTAGATGTGTAATATTAAGCCATAGTTCAAGATGGACGCACCCAATTGGTCAACCAGGATAAGGAAAACTTCTTTGGTTTGTAGATTGCAAGCCAAATGATGCAAGGGAGCTGAAGAAAAGACAAACATAGGTTATACACTAATAATATGTTGATTGCAGGATTATGGTCGATAGACAACATTCGATTTGATCAGATTGTGAATCAGGTTTGAGAAGCTTAGTTTGTTTCAGCCAACATTTTTAGTTCGAAACTCGATCATACTTGAGTTGAAGTCCAATGAGGACCAGGTTTGAGTCTATTAACCTATACTGATTCGGGGCCAATCTGACTCGTTAGCACCTCTAATTACAACAATGCACTTACAAAGTAGGTAGTCGGGGCAAAGGCAAATCCTCCAAAGAATCCGAGAAGGCCACCAAAGAAAGGGAAGCAGATAGCGACAAACATGGTGGCAGCTGAAATCAAAGTTTAAGAATTCAAGGGACTGATTAGATAGTTGACAGTTGGTGCAATCCGTTTAACATGATAAGCGGACTCTACTTACCAACATATAAGTTGCGAGTGATAAATCGGAGCATCCAACTAGGCTTGAACTTCAACTTCTTTACCAGAAGAGTCTCTAGCATGTCAAATACTGGCATTGCGTACAGCTACAACAGAAGAAGAAGTTACACAGTTACTAATTTAACCATCAAAAGTGATCAGTCAGACAGGAAACAGACTTTGTGGAAAAATCAGACCTGGTAGCTTCCTATAACATGGACAACGACGAACATATTAGCTGCAACAATAAGCCATGTCGGTTTTTCTAAGGAGATTAGAATGTTGTCTTCAACATTATTGCCAAAAATGTAGTAACCAACCAGAGCAACAGGGAAATAGCAGAGGCCGACAACTATATAAGCTATAAGAACTCCTTTCCACATAGGTCCTTTTGATGGCTTCTCAGGCGTCGAAGGAATGGTTGCCTGTATCTCAAGCACCACATTATGGCCTGCATAGGCAAATGCTACATCTCCCAAAGCTGTCAAGAAGTTGAAGACTGTTCCTGAGGTGGTTGAGGCTATGTAGCCGTAGTCAACATCTGGTTGAACACCCTTGTGAATCGAAGCTGACCATGCAATGGTGGAGTAACTACAAACATAACCATCCTTGTACTTAGTGTTCCAATTTTTCTCAATAACCACACTTGTAACATCAGCTGCACTTTATAGTGGATTTAGGGTTGGGATTCCGGCTGGAATTGAGGGCTTATTAAAAACAATTCGAGTTCATCTTTCCCGCAGACAAAATGGATTCGTGTCATGCAAACAGGTAGGTGTATTAGAAACATACCTCAAAGACATGACTGCCGCAGCCAAAGAAATGCCGGAGATGGAGTTAAAGTTGGGGAGGTGAGCAAGAACGAAGTGAACGGAGGCAAAAATCATGATGAAGTAGGTTGTTTTGATCGGTTTGCAGTTATGACAGACCAAATCATGGACCTTCTTCAGTGATTTTCCTCCTGTAACCATGTAGACTATGTCCACACCAACCTCGCAGATCAGCTGCTGGGGCACAACGATGTAAAGCCCGAGCTTTTCACCAAAAGCATGTTGGCCAAGCTCATGGTACCGATCAAAACGTTTCCCAGGAACCATTTCATGCATCTCAACCATTTGCCAAAGAGTATATAGAGTAATGATCCATGACAGAATCAGAATTACGACACCAGGACCCCTGAAATCAGGATGCAAAAAATTCCCAGCCTCAGTGATTAACTAATATCTGTTCAAATCTCATGAAACATGTCATCGATTACGAGTGTCCCAATGGAAATATTGTCTTGATCAGATATTCATCTTCATATATTATCCAGACCATCAGGATTTCCAGATAGATCGTTTCAGGATTTCTGAGAACATACCATCCAAGATTTGACATTGCATATGGAAGACTCAGAACACCAGCTCCAACCATGGCAGTAACATTGTGGAAAGCTGCATACCACCATTTCGCGTTCCTTGAAGAAGTGATGGGAAGCCAGTCATCGATCTGTTTTTGCTTTTGGTCTATTTCTGACTGCTGTGTAACACAATATGGTTTAAAACATTCGTGTCTTTCATCTTCAAGTAGAGAGAAAAAAGGACTTACACTGTCATAGTCTTCTTTTTCAGGTTTCTGATCTTGAATCCCCATGGAAGCAGATTCCCGCAAGCTTTCGAACTGCAAACAACTGAATGTAAGCGTTAAATTGTATATGAAACTTAGCTATTCTAGAAAATTTCACCCTGAACACATTTAAGGATTTCTCCGCCCTATAGCTTCATGACAAAAAAAGGTAGATGTGCCATGAAAACTACATTTGGCTAAACACAGTCCTACACTGTACTATAACACAATAAGAAACAGCATCTACCTGGCTTTTATAGTTTTTTTCTTCTTTCAATGGAGAATTCTATCTTCTTGGATTGCTCTCAAGTCAAATGAGTTCTTATTAAAAGAATCATGTTAATAAATGGCTACGTATGGAACTTGAAATCGGTAGTAGAGGGCATTGTATAACCAATTTACTTTCTTCAAAACTTTCCAACTCTATATTTCATGATATAATTATAAGATGCCAATTTTTTTAAAAAGGAAATTAGTATATAACATTTGAAAATTTATTTATTAGATTAAGATATTACAAAAGATTCTCAAAATAAAGTTAAAAGTTTGATTTTGGTTGAAAAAATTCTGATATTCTACATTTAATTCAATGCTATTAATTAGATTATTTGGGCACCATATATTTGGCTATTATTTTGTGGAGTCCTTCAAGTTACTTAGAAAGCCTGCGTATTATTATATCTCTCCAAATCCCGCATCTCAATGAATGTTATTGTTGTCGTTGATGGAGTCCTTCGAATGTTGACTTCTTCTTTGATCAAAATTTCTTAATTTAACATCATATTCTTATCATAATTTTTTATATTTATGTTCTTTACTTTAAATATTGAAATATTTTAAATAAAGAATAGTTGTTATTTATTGAATTATTATCCATAAGATTTAGATTTATGAATTTTCATATTTTAATTTTCCTTTAAAAGATTGATTGTCATTACCATAGCAGGGTAAGATATTTTGACACATAAATATGCAATAAATGTTGATTATGAATTGAATGTATAATAAATGATGATTTAGAAGCTTATAGAAAGTTAGTAAATTGCCTAAGTTTAGCGGGAAGGACCAAATTGGATTTTTTAATTAATTTATTTTCTTTTGTTATAAGATTTGCATGGAAAAAAATCATCAATATGAAGTTACTACTTTGTGATCATAAAGTCATAAATTCAAGTTATAGAAATAGTCTTTTTGTAAAAATATAAAATAAAGGTTGCTTACGTTATAACCTTCCCCATATGCCTGCTTGCAAGAAGCCTTTTGTACCGGATACTTTGATTATAAATTAATTACATTGAATAATGGCCAAGCTAAAGAATCAAATTAGAGCATATTAATGTGAACTAAAGGAATATTATGTTCTATGGTGTTAAAGAGTTCTTAAAATCAGTGTTTTGAGGTGTTGGTTGTTTATTATAAAAAAATTAATTTACATTTCTATAAACAAAAAGAGCATATAATTAAAGTTAAAGATCATAATTAATTGATAAATAGGTTACAATAGAAATGAAAAAAATATTTATTTGACTCAAAGATAGCCGTTAAATTTAAGTTAAGATTTAATTTGAATTGTCTGAACTCTTACTTTAAAAATGATAATATTATTTTGAATCGTTCAAATCTGGAGCCTAATATAATGACCATTTCCCAAATTTAAGAATTTAATAATTAACTTAGATATTGCAAAGCATACAAATGTAATATTAAATAAAGGTCATGAGACTTGTTTAGTTAAAGTTAATACTTAATAGCATAGTTTGATCATCTCTGGTCTGTAATCTTGTTTGGCTGCAGCTTAGATGACAAATGAAACATTGTTAGAGAAAGTTCTATACAAGCAAAATCAAGAAAACCACAATCAAAGTTTAACAATAATTGCACAACATGGGTTTCTAGATAACATGATTACATTATTCTAAATTCAATCTAAACCAATAAAAAGAGTTTAATTTAAGTAGTTTGAATTGATCGTCTTTGTTGTTTGTTATAATCTATACATTTATGAACAAATATAATTTTTTTGGTAATTTTTATTAACAAATATAATTAATAGTCACAACATACTCAATACACAAGACTTTTCATTTTGTTGAATCTGGAGAGGGTCATAATATATGCAACTTTTCTTTTGTGTTTTTATAAAAAGGTTGTTTCTATAACTTGAATATGTAACTTTCTGGTCATAAATGAGCAACTTTAAGAGGAGCAATTTTATTAATACATACATAATAAATTTCCTTATAATGATCTAACATTTATTCTATATTAAAAATATTAAAACTATTTTTTATATTAATTGATCAGAACACAATTTGTGTTTTATAAAATTATTACGCATATTAACTTAAATTAGATGTGAAAATGTATGACATAAATAAAATATTAGAAATTCCAAATATCAGTATTTCTTTTACAAAAAAAACTCAAGAAAATATATAATATTATTTATTAATTGTAAAATTTTTATTAAATAAAATGTGTAACTAACTATTTGGCAGTTTACATTGTTTATACATATAAATACCTATTTGGCAGCTTGAATTTTTTTTTGAAAATCATAAATGAAGTGTTTAGTAATTTTAGTAGTTTGGTTTTATAGGTTCAGTTCTTACCAAGTCACCACAAAAATCCGGCTTAGATGGTGCAACGTAACACATGAAATCCTCTTTTCCTGTTACGGTGTTACAACTCTGCTCATCTACACTTTTATGTAGACCTTACATAAATGTATGGATGAGATTTAATTAAATATGATAAGATCATTGTAATTGGAATAGAGGGTATGTTACCGAAATCTAAACTTAGTTCGTGGAACATATTAAGAAGTCATAATCAACTTCTGTACTGTCAAACATAAAAGATAAAAACACAAGTCAAGCCGTTAAATCATATAAGTATTAAAGACATTTACTGGATTTATATTTTAATAAATAATAACTATCTTATATTTATTAAGAATATATAGATATATTAAATAAATAAGAACAATCATCATAAAATATAAAATTAATTTAATAATATTTAAATACATAATTACACGTGTAATATTGAGTAGTTAACATTTGAAATGATTTCTTTTAAAAATACAAATAACTTAAACACCTTTTTGGTTTGTTTAAACTCAATAAAAATATGTTTTCAATTTTTATTTTTAATTTTAATTTCTTATAATTTTGATTACTTATGAAAATTATGAAAAAGTTTGTTCCTCTGTTTCGGTTTTTATTATATGATTTTATTATTAACTAAAAATAATATTTCATTATTTAATATGGATCACTAATAAAATTATTAGTATTATAATATAATTATTTTTTAGTTATCAAATCTCAAATAAAAATTATTTTAAATTTAATGCATATTTAGTATCTTAAGATTCAAAA
>JANITW010000235.1:4646058-4661975 GCA_027564335.1 Erythroxylum williamsii | reverse complement strand
TTATCATCGTCAATAAAGGACTTTTCAGATTTCTTAGCAAGAAAAAAATCTCATTAAATTTGGCAAAGAGGAGAAAATTCCACCAACTGATCGTTCGGCCTCATCATCACTCGGCCTTGAAACCACACTCGGCCAGGTTGCCAAGACAAGATCCTTGGAACCAGGCGATGCCAAGAATATGAATCTCGGATCGCTCGGCCTCTACCTCGCTCGGCCAGGTTGCCAAGACAAGATCCTTGGAACCAGGTGATGCTGAGAAGATGAATCTCGGATCGCTCGGCCTCTACCTTGCTCGGTCAGGTTGCCAAGACAAGATCCTTGGAACCAGGTGATGCCGAGAAGATGAATCTCGAATCACTCGGCCTTTACCTCGCTCGGCCAGGTTGCCAAGACAAGATTCTTGAAATTAGGCGATGCCGAGAAGATGAATCTCGGATCGCTCTGGCTCTACCTCGCTCGGCCAGGTTGCCAAGACAAGATCCTTGGAACCAGGTGATGCCGAGAAGATGAATCTCGGATCGCTCGGCCTCTACCTCGCTCGGCCAGGTTGCCAGGACAAGATCCTTGAAACCAGGTGATGCCAAGAAGATGAATCTCGGAACGCTCGGCCTCTACCTCGCTTGGCCAGGTTGCCAAGACAAGATCCTTGGAACCAGGCGATGCTGAGAAGATGAATCTCGGATCGCTCGACCTCTACCTCGCTCGGCTAAGATGTCAAGACAAAATCTTGGATCGTTCAGCCTCATCATCGCTTGGCCAAATTCACCCGATCGACGCACATCAAGTGCACTCGTTCACTACCTACTATTCGAAGGGATCGTCTAATCTTTAACATGACATATAAAGAAGATAATGAAAAACAAAAGAGCTTCTATTTCTTTGGATTAAAGCTCTGGTCACAAGCCCGACTAGATGAGCCTTATAAGGGGAAACAATCATTTTGATCCTTCAGGAGGAGAAGAAGGGCCAACAACAGTACGATCGACAGAAGGGGAGGTCGGCAAAGCAGCCAAGGCAGGACCGGAGTCTGCAGGAAGAATCGGAGAGACACACCCACGACATCGCTCGTCCTCCTCATCTGAGTTAAGATCCAGCTTCTCATCCGGAATCGACGTGCGTTCTCCCTCAGCTATCTCCCTTACTTCCTCCAGAGAAAGGCCGAGAGCGGCAGGAAGCATCGGCTCGGCATAATCCTCGAATAGAGGACCGACCGACCCGTCAGGAATGCAGACATCATGGCAATTCCTCAGGACCGAAAGGGTCAAGTCGCAAGCGAACTCTAAGCACTCCCTATGTAGGAACCGCCTTTTCCATCGCTTGATCGCCTCAACCCTTTGCTTTTTGACGGAGCCTTGCAACTCCTTCAGTCTATCCTCGGCCCTCAGTTTGTCTCTCATCGCTTCATAACAATCCTGGAGGAATTTTAATCGAAGCTCCTGCTCCGTCTCCACCTTCCTCTTCAAGTCTTTACATTCCGCCAAATCCTTGCATTCCTTGGCCAGCTCATCCTTTGCCACAATCACCCTACTCTTTTCTTCCTCCCCCGTAGCAAGTTGAGCTTTCAAAATGCTCCTCTCCTCCTCCCAAAGCTTCTTCTCCTCCTCAACTGAAGAGAGTTGAGCTCGTAAGATGTCCTGTCCCTCCTTCGCCTCTGCAAGTTCAGCTCGTAGAGTATTAACTTGCTCGAGAAGGTCATGAACCTCCCGATCTACTGTTTGCCTCACTCCATCGAGCTGTTCAAGACGTTGATACATCTCATAGGCGTACGCCATATCTCTGACGCAGCTGCGGACGAGGCGAGTCATCAACTCTTTATTGTCCAACGTGTCCAAAAACCTCTCGTCTGCATGAGGAACGACTCTCTGGGCAATTTGCAGAGCCACGTTAGTGCCCTTAAACGACACAACCTTGTCAAGACTGATCGCGAACTCCCACTATTTGCCACTAGAAGCTCGCTCTTTACCTTTGCCCTTATCCGACCGGGGCGCTCGCTTTTCTCCCACTCCCTTCTCCTGTTGACTGGGCGACTGACCGACACTCCGAGCAGTCCTCTTCCTTTTGAGTGGAGGCTCCATCTCTTTCTCCTCCGAGCCTGCTCGGTCCGCACTCATCGGCAAGACCGACAATGGCGCCGACACGTCAGGATGGTCGTCAGTTGGCTGAGGGGCCAGCAACACTGTAAATCGGTCTAGCTCCATTGGCGGAGCAACGCCTTCGCTGGCCTCTGCCTCCTTCCTCTGCTTCTTCACCTTCAAAGAAGCTCCAGGCCCCTTGGCCTACCTTTTGGATTTAGGGAAATAGGGGATCCAGCGAAATCGTCGAGCTTGGCCATAACTGCACAGCAATAAAAGCATGTTAGAAATTGAAACCAATACTTACAAATACAGTAAATAGTTCAACCACGAGGAGTCAACCAGAGGGGGCAGTCTCTTCTCCTAGCCCGTTAATTTGGGGTGGGGGATCGATCAGGAACGAATCGGCCGAGGCCCCCCCACGATATCCCAGAATGAGATGACCTAAATCATACCGACCGAGCCTTTTAATGCGATCGACTACCTCCCACTCCTCTCTAGTAAGAGACAAGCTCGACGCGTCGTTCCATCGCTCGGCTAGAGGATATCTTCACGGCTGGGACTCAAAGGAAGATCCCGGAGGCCTCAAGAAAAAGTACTTCATCCGTCAAATGGTAATCTTTGAAGCCGTTCCGGCCGGGCGATATCGAGCATCTCTATAATGCAGATGGGGGATCCCGGCCCCAGAGCTTGAACTCTGGTTCATTATCAAAAAATGACGTAGGATGCCAACAAAAGGAGGACAGCCGAACTGATGGCACAGCAAGGCCAAACCGTTAATGAATCTTTATCCATTTGGGGAAATTTGGCCCGGCCTCAGTTGGTAGGCGACGTACACCTCGTCGATGATCGGGGCATACGGGAGCTTCATGCCGCCAA
Organism: Erythroxylum williamsii; assembly: GCA_027564335.1. Taxonomy (NCBI): domain Eukaryota; kingdom Viridiplantae; phylum Streptophyta; class Magnoliopsida; order Malpighiales; family Erythroxylaceae; genus Erythroxylum; species Erythroxylum williamsii. Next base: position 4,659,024 of record JANITW010000235.1, on the reverse strand, counting down.
CCGAGAAGAAGCTATCAGAGACAACAAAATACCCCCCAATTTACTATAGATCCGTTCGCCCTCGAAGGCCAGCCTAGGCCCCCAGAACAAAGGGATATTGTTCCGAATAATTGCCCGATTCAACTCCCCCATGGTCATTGTTGATTCGTCTTTCGGTGGCTCATCCACAACCAGCCCATCCTTCCGTTCACTCGTCGAGACTTCTTCCATACCTCTCACCCCCGGCACCACCACTACTTCCGCCACGACTTCAAGCGACTCGGCCAGTTGGGAGGCCCTCTCGACGGTTTCATCCCTAAGGCTAGCCCCACTTCTCAGATTGGTTGACATGTTTACAAAGAGGAAACTTTAGGAAAAGTGAACAAAAGGCTGGTGATTGAGGTTGGGAATTTGAACGGCGGAAGAAAGAAGACTCCGGAGACTGTAGGCAAGAAGGTGTAAATGAAAGCAGAATGAAAGCCGGAGAATAAAGCAAGCGTGAAGAAAATATGTAGTCTGTTAATCCTGAGGATTTATAGAAGGTCGGTCGAATGGAAGTTCCAACCAACGCTTGACGCGTGGAGAAAATCCGAGCCAAACTTAGACACGTGGCAGGATCTGAGCTTGAGGTGAATTAGGGTTCTTAGAAATCCAGAGTGGCGCAGCAGTTGAAAGGACGTACGTGACTGCTGCACAACGGTTACAAAAATGTTTCGTTTCAAATTCTGAAAATCTGCCAGAGGGCACGCGCCGTCAGTAATAATTAAACCCAGTGCTTTCACATGCTCAGTGTCGATGTGTACCTGATCTATCTTGACACGAGCTATCATGCAATAAGCATCAGTGTCAATCGATCGGGACACTCAACCGACCGATCCTAATGCGAGCTGTCATGCACTATGAATTGGTGTCTGATCGATCGGGCCTAACTCGAGCTGTCCTACAGACGAGCTGCACGATCCTTATGTACTCCTTCGACCCTTCTCCTTGGTCAGACTCGAGGAGTAGGGGGGCTTATGGTAGGGTCGGTCATGCTAGGCCCAAGCCAAGGTTCACGAGTCCAAAGCCCGTTAGCAGAAACTCCCATGCATACGTAAAAACCTACGTAAAGACTAACTTGAGCGTCAGAGGGGTCTGCCGGTTATCAACCCCCGACGTGTCTTGTGTTGTTTTGCAGGTGATCTCTTGCTCAAGACAATCAATCTCATGGATCCAAACAGCAACGTCCTACCTCACCAGAATCAGGCAGAACTAATAATTATTTTTAAAATTAAATTCAACTAGCTACAACTAAAACTAATTAGTTTTGAGTACAAACAATTATCTCTAATTAGATGTTAGTTAAAATAATTAAAAAATTTGACATTGAAGAAACTTAATTAAGATACAGCAATAAGATTTTGACATAAATTGGCTATGATAAAATTCAATCAAATTGAAATAGATAAAATTTAAGAAAATACTATTAATTTTTGATTAAATTCAAACTAAAATAAATTGATCAATTACGTGCACCTAAAGTATAATAAATGGGATTAGGTGTAATTAAAATTAAATGAATGCACTTTAACTATAATCAAAATTGGAATTAGATTTGACAAACTATGTCTATAAAAATTAAAAATTAAAACCAAACATGTGAAATTAAATGTACGATTGAACTAACATTAAATGATAAGAAAATTATTTAAAAATTATAATATAAAGTACTTAAATAAGAGTAGTTAAAAGTTGGAATAAAAATGAGCATGAACATGCATGTATCTTATAAAGTTATTGATTATTTTAGAGGAAGTCCATGGAAAGAGATAATTGTCTCAATGTCTTAGCAGGCAGTTAGTTCGTAAAGGAGAATGGTAATAGGAATAAGAATGAATACAATAAGAAATGAGAATAGATATTATCATTATAATTATGATAATTAGTTAAGAGGAAAAAATGATTACCGTTATTATTGATAGTGCTAAGAAAAAAATTAATTATAATTAATTAATTACAATATAATTAATTTATTATAATTAATTATAATAAGAAATACTAGGAAATAAAAATTAATTATAATTAATTAATTACAATATAATTAATTTAATATAATTAATTATAATAAGAAATACTAGGAAATAAAAATTTATTATAATTAATGAATGAATTATATCTTAATTAATTATATTTTAACTAATTAATAATATTTTAATTAATAAATAATTATATTTTAATTACTTATATTGTAACTAATTAATAAATAATTATATTTTAATTAATTAATTAATTACAATATTTTAACTAATGAATAAATTATATTTTAATTAATTATATTATAATTAATTAATTAATTATATTTTAATTAATTATAACAAGTATAGTCTTACACAACAATGATATCCATTCTTTTAGATCAGGAGAAGAATGGAATATTACTTAAAAATGGGTAATCAAAATAATGACTCTATAATCATAGTCCTTTGCTAAACTCAATCTTTCAATCCATACCTATTCTCTTTTTTTATACCCACCAAACAAGCACACCCTTAAGATTTTCAAGCCCCCTATTCACTTTTTTTATACTCATCAAACAAGCACACCCTTAGAGCATTCAAGTCTAAAAAGCTTTAACATGAGAGGGTATCTTAAAAAACGGCCTCTTAAGAACCAGAACTTCATCGCATTGCAAGCAATTCGCATGTCATTCCCAATGACGCTGGCGATACTGTTTTATCACTCTTTATAGTAAGGAGTCTTTACTACTGTGCACTGTAGTTTGGTTATAGCATAACCGACAAGCTGGCATATGTATACCCTCATATCAAAAGCAGCAAGAGGAAATATCATAACACAGACAATTACGTGTGAATGCTAGCATATCTCATCCCCAATCCAATTATCTTTTTCCTTTGGTCCAGTAGGGCCCTCCTCACCATAAAGCTCCGTTGGAAACAAGTCAAAGATATTCTCCAACGAAAATCGAACAAAAAATGGAAGATGACCTATTATCTTCTCTATTTCAGCACGCCCATCATAGACAGTAGTAGGACCCCATTCTCTCATATATTGCAACCAACAGGGTTCTGTAACAATTCCATCTCCAAGATGCTCAGCAGCAATAAGCTGATACTTGGTGCTTGAGTCCACATAATATTTACTTCGAGCAGTATCATTTCTCACACCAACTCCTAGCTTTGTTGACCCTTGAAGGTAAGTACCAGCATGTGGGAAACTAGCATGCCCGTGTTTTGATGAATAAACAATTGGCCTATTACCTTCAATGAACTCCAATTCTGAAGCATCCACCCATTCACCACCACTATGTTGAGAGAAGAAGACTTGCCACAGTTCTCCTGTGAAATTGCTAACACGTAGGGTGAAATGCTCCCAATCACCCACATGTTGCCCTATCTTGGCCATTTGTATACTCATTATCCCAACTTTAACCGTGGCCGGTCCATTAAAGGGACAGAAAACCCACATAGCCATATCGGTAAAAGTTCCTCCAAGAGCTGGTTTTATGTGAACATATAGCTCAGCGTTTTCTAAGTGTCCTCTTTTCACAAAATTTCTTGCATCATCACTTGTTGGCAAATCTATCCAATATTCCCCATCACTTTTGCCTCCACTGGGCAAGTTTGAGCCCATATAATTGATTGGTTCACCCTGCTGCTTGCCATCTTCATATAAAAGTGCTCCATTTTTGAAGAACCATTGCACTGATGAGGGCATGTAAACTTCATCTGGATGGAAGTATACAGTAGGGCCATATTGCTTTATCAATGTATGAATCTGGTCTAGATTAGGCATTGCTCGCAGATTGTTGTCAAGATTCTTCAAACATGCAGTATCTAGTAATGCTTCTTCAGAACTCAAATCATTGCTGCAATAGAAAGTACCCACAGGAACACCTTTAGCATACATTCCTGTCCTGCAAGGTTTTGTGTTCCACACCTGAAAAGGGCATTTAGTAGATTTTGGATCCACTGAAGTTATCAGATCAGAAGTTTCACATCTTTCAGTCAGATCAGCTCGAACACATCGAACATGATCTATATCAGGCTCTTCTGGACAGTTAGTCACCACTATGCCCATGGCCTTATAACCTTCAGGGGGGTTTGGCCGCCAAAAATATCCACTCCCTTCATTGTGTGAATCTGTACTCCAAATCATTGTGTAATTAAGGGGTTTTGTCAGAGCAGGAGAATCTGATTTCAAGTCCTGAACAGAGTCATCTGCAGGCTTGGTGGCATTTGTATCACGAGCCACAAGAACATACCCTCTCAGAGGTTGGCTGTTTGGCTGACAGTAGTAACCTAGGCAATAAAATCCATCAGGGAACCCAACAGGTCTATAGAATGTGACCACTTCTGTTTTGCCTTGCGATAGTTTGCAGCTCCATACAATTTCAAATTGGGTAACTTGGATTACTTCTACATCTCCTAGGTTTATCCTTCCAGTAGCAAATCCCTCACCTGAAGACACAAGAGCCAATACTCCTAAGTAAACTGATCAACTAATGCTAGTGGAAACATGATAATATAAAAGACAAGCCAATCAAAATAGTGCATCATTCATGGAATATTCATGGACTAATTCTAATAATGAATTTCCTAAACAGCAAACAAGAAATGACAATAAAAATGTCTCAAGGACCATATAAATCATTGTGACCATGTTTCGAGACAAGATAAAAGAATTTGAGCTCCAACAACAATCCTAGGCCATATTACACTCAGAAATAAGGTAAAAGAATCATAATTTTGAACTACCCAGAAAATGAAAACCAAATATTGTAAGTAAAAAAAGAAGACAAACACACCAGGAGGCCAACTAGGAAGAGGTGAAGGCAAAGAGAAGGGTTCTGGGTCAAGCTCAGGCAAGTTCAAGTCAGGGGCTTGATTGCAGCAAAACCACTCGCACGCAAACATTTTGCTTTCGATTTTTCTGATAACCAAACACTTTTGTTGTCCAAAACCCGCCAAAACCCAGAAACTATTTCCGCAAGAGTTTCGATCTTTAGCCTCTCTTAATAGCAAAAGACAATAGCAATAGAGAAAGGTAAACTCTCTCTCTCTCTCTCTCCCCACCTCTCTCAACACTCCTTTTCATCAGCTTGTTGAGAGAAGAAAAAGTAAAGCAAGCACCTTTAATTCAACACTATTGTTTAATGAACGTTGGTGGGAGAGTAAAGTGGTTGAAAATGGTGTTACTTGTAAGCTTGGGAATTAGTTATATACTTCCTTTTTCTTGGGATTTCAGAGCAGTGGTTGTGAGGGGTCGGGTTGGGTTGGCATTCTCTTCCGTGTGAATGGTGGGACTTGGGAGCCATATAAAATTTCCTTATCAAACGTGTAAAATGCTTAATCGCTAGACATCACAGTCACTGTCTTTACTACTTTCTACCTACCTTGCAAGTTGCCACCGAAATTGACCAGTCATTTATAGAGTATTATGCCTACACCCCAAACCTTCCCTTATTCCTCCTGGTCTAAAGTGTTTTCATCCCTTCTTTGTAAAAAAAGAAAAAAAAACGCTAAGAGGGCTTTGAAATAGAGAAAATAGAGTAGATAAGAAGACAAAACTTGTCCCTCGTAACTAATGTTATGAATACCATATTAAATTTAATATTAAATTAAATTCTGTTACTATAGGATACTATTTTAAATAATTTTTTAAATTTATAAAATAATCTCTAATTTTAAAAAAAAGTTATAAAATAATTCATTATCATATTGTACAATTATAATTTATTTAATTTATCTTTTTTATATCTTATCCATTTTAGTTTATATATATCTTTATTATATTCTAATTATTTTTATATATAATAATTATCTAAATATAATAGTTTATTGTAAAATAATGAAAATAATTCAAATTTTGTATTTTATCAAAATTTTGAATTATTTTTTTTAGAATTGTTACTTTATTAATAAATAATAAATAAAATATTAAAATAAATTTAAATAAAAAATTTAATAATACCGATTTTGGACCGGTACGATACGAACTTCTAAACAATGAGAAGAAGTAATAGGTAGCCACTCATCAATTGCGTTGTGCCTTGCCAATGCTTCACCATCAATCGGTTGCTTCATCGTACAGCAAGTTGAAGTTAGTTTTTGTAAAGCCCACAAAATAAAAGCAGCCAAACAAATAAACTATTAAAATTGTATAAAAGGCTAGCAGCTGGAAAATGACTAGAACTCCAACAAAGTTAGCTCTTCTTCTTTGTCTTCCTCTCCATTTTTCAGCTCGTAAGTGTGTCTAAATACACTATTCTTTCTCTTGCATATGACACTCCTCTCACAGGTTTCTTCATTGTCTTTGTTTTGCAACAAATAGAGAGAAAATTGTGAAGGTTAACAACCCTAAAATCTCTTAACAAATAGGCAAAATTTCATCAACTATTTTAGGTTCTTTTTGATGACTTTTGATGATTCTATACTAGTTTATAATTGAATTAAGCGTTGTACTTGTTTAAGATAAATTGAAGTCATGGAAAGGGATAAGAAAATGGAGAAAAAATGGATGAAAAATGAGGAGGCGAGAGTACAATTAGAAAAATTTAAGTTGCGTTAAAGAGTAAAATAAAAAATGCAAATAATTAAGAGTAAATTTAGAATTTAGTTCCCAGCCGGGAATTTTTGATATTAATTGAATAAGTGAGAGTAAAGTAGAACTTTGTGAGATATTTTGTATTAGATAATATTTTAATATTATTAAAATATAATATTCATAACTAAAATATTTGGAATTATTAAAGATTTTTTTAGCTTAGGCGCTGTAACGTCGCTGCCTGATTCAGTACTAAAATCCAAACACTTTAAGGACTTTCCTAACTAGACAAACGTCATAAACCGACAAAAACCTTAGAAATTCATGCCACACAACGAGAATAGTCAGGAGGGAATTTATTATATATTATATTTTTAGTTATTAATATTATATTTTAGTTATTAATATTATATTTTTTAAATTTATGCAAAATTTTCAGCTTACTCGCTGTAGAATCGCTGCTTGATTCAGTACTAAAATCCAAACACCTTAAGGACTTTCACAACTAGACAAACGTCATTAACCGACAAAAACCTAAGAAATTAATGCTACACAACGACAAGCAATAGTAGTTGGGAATGCCCAACACGTGTTACTTAGGGATGTTAGAATTACTTGATATAAAGTCTACGGGGGATAGAGAAAAAGACAGACCCCGGCAAGTGGCGTTTACGTCTTGTCTTTACTAGATTTATTTCTTGGTATGATTTACTTATTTTTATTTTTTTATTTTGAAAATTTAATATTAAATCTTAATTTTAATAATTCGAAATAGCAATTACTTTCTAAAATGACTAAAATTAGGTAAGAAATCACTTTTATTAAAAAAATTCTAGTTCTAGGTGCTCCTAGACTGCTCCAAGGATTTTATCTTCTTCATAAATTATTCTTCGTCCAATCCTATTCGAACTACTTAAAAATAGCTTTATTTTAGTAATTTTTATTTAAGACATCGCTTTGATCTTAAAGTTTTTAAATTTATAGATCAAAATGATTCGTGTTAAATTGGAGATCCTACTGTTTGAGCAAGGCCTTGTACAGGATTTATCTGTCTAATATTATAGTATCTTATTCTGTCTTATAAATCTCATTTATTTATTTATGTAAGACTTGTGTTTATTTATGTAGGACTTACATAAGACTCACATAAATAAATAGCTAAAATTTATGAAATAGAATAAGACATCAAAAAATTGGATAGAAAATCCTGAATCTGGATTATCATTCTAAGGCTCCACATCTCCGCCAAGGTCATCGGCCAGTCCTGGAAGGGACAAGAACGTGAGACGCGAAAGTCTCCATTCAAATGCAGGATTTATGCTTTTCCACGGTGGAGAGTTGCTAGGAAGCTGCGCTTGCCTTGCTTTTTCCCTTCTTTGCAAAGACAAGAAATATAATGGTCAATGAATTCTACAGTATGACGTGTCTACGAGATTTCAATTATTTTAAATTATTAAAAAAATATTTTATAATGTTAGAGATTGCTATAAGTCAACTTCTCTTAAGAATTTCAGGGGTCAGGTTCTTGTTCCCTTGAAATTGCTCGGTTCTTGTCCCCCTGGAACATGCAAACAAACAAAGCAATACAAAACAAAAAACATATGTAAAAGTTATGAACAGATACATGAGAGAGAGAAAGATACTAACAATTTGGTGACCGTTGGGCTGATCCTTTTCGGAAACCATGTTTGGTACTAAGAAACGGCTCGGAAGTTACAGAGAGACAAAGGGAAGAAGAAGAAGATGAAGATGGAGAAAAGAACGAGACTTGAAGTTGTGTTTGGAGTGTCTTAACTACTTATATTTATGAAGAACGAAATCGAAGTGTGGAGAGTGAGGACTGAGGAGGGAATATATACTGTGTGTTTGGTTGACTTTTCTCTGAAGCACCAGCTTCCTCCGGTTCTTGAATTTTCTAAGGATGAGCCCAAAATTTTCCACAATACTACCGTGAATTGCAATACGAAACGAGACTTTAGTTATATATCCTGAATCAAATGGAGGAAAATTGGCCATAGATTGGAATTGATTTTTCGTCCACTTTGAGGATAAGTTAGAGTTGGTCTAAAGGACAGTTTGCAGAAGAAACCACTCCACACCTCAGTGACAGCGAACGCAAACATAATTTCTTCTTATGCGATGGAAACATCGACGTTAAGAATCACGGTTACGTTGGAGGAGCTCTGAAATTAAATCGCCATTGAATGTGTAAGAATACGACGAATGCATTCGTCATTGAACGCGGTGGGTGTGATATGGTGGCTGGAGTTTAGTGGCTGGAGTTCAGTGACAGCGAAATGTCGACGTTAAGAATCACTGTTGGAGGAGGTTTCAAATTAAATTGCCGTTGAATGTGTAAGAATACGACGAATGCACTCCTCATTGAACGCGGTGGATTATGTTCTGTGCAATTTCGAAGAAGGCACAATGTTGTTTCACTGGAAAGCCCGGCCTACCATTTCAATGGAGTACCTTGTAAAACAAGCATCGTTGGCGGACCAAACAAACACCCCAGAGGAAATTGAAAAAATTAAATTAATTAAGTGAAAAGTTTAAAATTTAAAGATTTATTCTATATTAAACCGATATACATCAGCATATAATAAATATGAAATATAAAAATAAGTAAAAATAAATATGTTATTAAAATAAAATACATCGTTTTCGTGGACACTCTCTTGCCTGCTGCCACTTTCTCCGTCGGTTGCCTCAAGCTAGCTTTTCCTGCATGGCACCGACGATCCCATGACTTTCCTTGCCCTAGCTCCCATGTGAAGGGTTGTTGTGTTTCTGTACAGGGTCGGAGCGACAGTACGGCGATAGAATTTAGCGACCCGGGTTGGAAGGATAAGTACAGAAGGGATTTCAAGAGGATGTTTAATATCCCTCACTTCACGGATGTCTTCCCTGATGTTCAGTCCATTTCTTCCACTTTCTGTCTCAAATTGAGGTGAACTTTTGATAACAATGATCAAGTATTTGCTTTTACTGAGTAATGGTAGTAAAGTTGGTTTGTGGGCTGTGGAGGACTCGCAGTTTCAGAGAAGGAAACGATGAGAAGAGAAGATGGCCGGCTTTGACCTTTCACCGAGAAAGTGTTTAGTAAAATTATTATTATTATTAACTAAATATATTATTTAATATCAATCAGTACTAATAAAATTATTATTGATATAATATAAATTATTTTATAGTTAAAATAAAATTTAGATTAAAAGCTATTTTAAACTTAATACATATTTAATTTATCTGTACATAAATTATAAATTATAAATTTTCGTAATCAAAATTTCAAGTTTTATGTATATATAATCTGAATAATTATTTAATTAATATTTCTATGTTTCGTATGCTTATTTTCTTCCACGCTAATATAACAGCAGATGTAGACATAGATATGAAACTGAAATACTCTAAGTGTCTGTTTGGTTCAGCTTTTGGAAACTCCAAAAGTACTTTTTTCTACCGCAAAAGCTATTTTTAGAAAAAGATAAGTGTTTAGCTGCAAACTTCAAAAGTACTTTTGAAGTAGAAATAACTTTTTGAAAAGTAAAAATTTGGAGCTTTTCAGAAAAGTCCAAATTTGAGCTTTTTCGAGAAGTTGATTTTCCATCAGTTACGTATATATCAAATTTTAAATCGTCTCTTTCGTTTCTTCAGTTCACTCACACACTCACGACTATCTTCTCTAATCACTCAGAACTTATCTTCTGAAAACACCAACGATACTCACAGGGTAATTCCTCTTTATATTTCTTTATATCTTTTGCTGTTGGGTCTGCACCGAAGCCTCTAGTTATTTTCAGTTATACAAATTCTCGCCCTCGAAAATAGCGTCGGTTCCCCTAACAGCGGCTGTGTCCTGCTGTCCTCCATTGAGGTAGATGCGGTGATGGAGACAGAACTCAAGGAGAAAGGCTTCAGTGTTATCCCATACTGAAAATGAGAAACGGAGGGGGGAGGCTCATCATGTATAAATATACCCCTCCCCCTCCCATTTATTTCATCCAAAATAAAAAACAAAATAATTACTCTTAGTAAGAGTAGTAAATTTTGTGAGTAAAATTTTTGGGTTGTATTGGGGTAAGGGTTTGAGAGTGTGTGAAAACACTAGTGAGTTGAGTGTTGAGTGTAAACACTTGTAAGTGTTGTTTTTTCTCCCTAATAAAAAAGGTGTGCAGTAGCTCCGGAGACGTAGGCATAATTTGGCCGAATTCCGTTATCAAATTTTGTTGTTGTTCTATTGGCGCTTTCATTGTGTGGAAATAGTTTAATATCCTAACAACTTGATGCCTGGCGGATTGAGCAAAAGGAAAGGTGACCAAGAAATGGAGTAATTCCTTGATGATGGTGTTGTCTACCAAAAGAATGGAAAGTAGAATTGATGTGAGCTAGTGGGTTGTCGTGCCGATGGAAAACTACTGTAGGGCATTCAAATTGAGATTGTTGTTAATGAATATTTTTATATTAATTTTAGATTCACAATTTGTTAAATTTTTTTTCATTTGATGTTTAAATTGCACTAATTAATAATTATTTGTTTTAATTTTAGGTACACATTAGATTTGAAATTTTTAAAAGCCTAAAGCAAGGAAAGCTCTGAAAGAAAGAAAGGATATTTTTTAAAAAAAGAAAAATGTTAACGTCTTGGAAGTTAAAGTTTTTGGCCAAGGAAAATGAGAGCTTGTCCGTGAAGCAGAGGTTTAAAAATGTGAACCAAGAAGGTGGACCGTAAGGGTTTAATGGAATAAAACAAAGAGAGCTAGAAAAACAAGAAGCATGGCTGGGTTTGTGTGAAAGGTGGATCAAACTACAATTTTTATTTGTCACATCAAAGTATAAGATAGAAGAGTTGAAGCAGCTGATAATGTGAAGCAGTGATGACGGCAAAGAAAGTTGAAAAATAAGAGGGTTAGGCGTAAATGAGGGCTGGAATTTATTCAATACGATGAGATAAAAAGAAAAAGCAAGTGACGGTAACATTCTTGAAGCAGCTGGCGGTAATCAAGGAATGAAAAGCTAGCGGTGAAGATTGGAGAAGCAACGTGTGTGCTTGAAAAGGTGGACCAGAACTTTTATTGAAGGATTTAACAGATAGAAATAAACGAAGATAGCTGCAGGCGTGAGGGAAGAGAAGCGTGAACATTGAAAAGTAAGGAGGACCATAAACAATTATTTTTCTGTCACATGAAGACATTGAAGTAGCTGGGAGCAGAAGGAGGCAGCGCCACTCACACACAGCCCTCACATACACACTCTATAACACGTTGAAGCTGGTGGTTAAAAAAAAAAAATGGAACGTGAGGCAGCTGGTGATATAGATTAAATACGATAGCTGGAGGAGAAAAAAAGAGACGTTGGTGCTAACTTAGACTCTCCACTCACGTTCCACTATCACTTAACACTCTCCAAACAAAGTTACATGCTGGTGGCTAATAAACAAAAGTTACGTTGAAGCATATATGTCCAAGCAGCTGGTGGAGAGAAAAGGAACGTGAATCAGCTAGTGGAGAGAGGAGAACGTTGGCAGCTGGTTTGCTAGAAAAAGAGAGTGGCGCTGGTGGCTAGATGGAGAACACGTTGCAACTGGGCTAGATGGAGGACGTGAGCAGCTGTGGCTAGAGGAATAACAAGCAGCTGGGGAGAGAACAACGTGACAGCTGTGGAGAAAAACAACGTTGCTGTTGGTGGAGATAAAATAAACGTTAGCTGGTGGCATAGAAGAAACGTTGAGGCTGGTAGTTGGAGAGGAAAAAGTGAGCTGGTGGAGACATGAAGACTTGAAGCAGTTACGTGGAAACAAAACAATGAAGCAGGTGACAGCATAAAAAGAGAGAGACGCAACCTTCCACGGGAGAAAAATCGTTACAGCTAGCTGTATAAAAAAGAAATCGTTGCAGCTGGTGTAGATTAAATATGTTGAAGTTAGTAGCGCGAGAAAATACAGCTGCGGAAAAGAGAGTGTTTTTAATTTGTTTTTAATCTATTTTAATTGTGTAGATTTAATCGATACAAACATATATTATGACCATGATTTATGTTACATTGATGAATATGTGTGAGCAAGTTTTTCTTTTTGGTTAAGGTTGAGACTGATATTGGATTAAGATAATTTTTGTGGTATTAATTTTTGTTTGATTGAATGCATATTTAGTCTTAATTTAGCTTGATCACCTAGATTAAGACCTTAGATGATTGAATGTCACAACCAATGGGATTTAATTTATCGGAAAAGTAATCAAGCAACATACTTGAGACTAAAGTGTATACCAACCTTACGATTTTGTGTGAGGATACTTAGGATTAACGAATTTAATTTTAGGCTTTTTGTTTTGAACGCCTTTTATTCTGAATTATCTATGAACCAAGTAGGTAACTCGAATTTAGAAAAGAAGGGAATCAGTGACGGAGTCATAAATTTAATATAGGAGGGTCTGAATATTA
>JANITW010000235.1:4501788-4512298 GCA_027564335.1 Erythroxylum williamsii | reverse complement strand
CCTTGCATTTTTTATATATTTTCTTAATTTGCTTACTTTATTTTATTTTATTTTCAAATCAATCAATTCTTGATCGACTGAGTAATTTTTAATCGTTTAATTTAATTGTCTTACGTGTTGGAAATTTTTTCCTTTGGGTATGATATCCGGTTCTCACCGATTTATATTACTTGTCGACGGGGTGCACTTGCCTCTCATTGGTCTAGATAGAATTTAATTTATATTGTTTTGTTTAGACCGCAACACTTCCTTGTTGATGGTGTGATTTTCTGTTGGGCTGATTGGGTATTGATCATATGTGTTTTAGTGGCTGTCGTTAGTGGTGGTAGTGTGCAAAAAACTCCAGCAGCTTTTATAGAATTTGCAGCTCTGATGTTTGTGATGTTTCAGTGAAGAAACGTTCATGTTTGTTAGTGATTTTTTTGCTACTGTGTGTGAGGTATTTCAGTGACAATATTGAAAGACTACAGCAGTATTCTTGGAGGATAACTTCCCGTTCATCCTTTGATAAAGTGTCACATTTTAGGGAGTTGCTTTTTTTTTTTTATCTCAAGTGTCTTTGTTTCTGTTGAAGTTAGCACAAGGTAGTCGTATTATTGGATGTGATTTACTTTTATGGGGTGTGAGGATAAGGAATAGTATCAAGGGTTGAGTGATTCAGCTTAGTAAAGCCTTGTATAAAACTATTGTTGTTAGGTGAAAGTGATTATGTTAGGTGAGAGCCCCGCAAACATAAGCAAGATGTGCCAAACTGCGTTACCAAATCTCAGGTGTTGATTTGTTTATTTTGCATTTAGTTTTTTGTTTTTGTTTGTACTGGAAACAACCACAACTGAACCAAAATATTGTGAAACTATATCCTTCTAGATTTTCAATTGGTATCAAAGAGGGTCATCGAATCAGAACTTGCTATGGCAAGTTGGTGCAAATCTTGTTTTGCAAATATGGCTACAAAAGAATGAGCATCAATTACTAGGCCATTGTTATTGGATGTCTCCAATTATCCTACATGGAAATCACGGATGAGAGTATTTATTTAGGCATAGGGAACAAAAGCGTGAAACTTAGTGTTACATGGATGGACACATCCAGTGATAACTGATGACAAGAGAGAAGTAGCACCGAAAGTAGCATCTGAGTGGACAAAGGTTGAAGAAGAGAGAGCACTTAGAAATTCTCAAGCCATGCATGTCATCTTTAGTACTGTTAATAAAGGTCATTTTTCAATAATATCAGCTTATGAATCGACAAAAGAAGCATGGGACACTTTGTAAACTATACATGAGGGATCGAAATCTATGATAGCTTCGAAACTTCAAATGTTGGCTATGAGATTTGAAGAGCTGAAGATAGATGAGAGTGAAACTATTAGAGACTTTCATAAAAGACTGCATGATATAGCAAACCAAGCACATCAACTCGAGAAGAAGTATTCTAACCTGAAATTTGTTAAGAAGACATTGAGATCATTACCTCCGAGGTTTATATCGAAAATTGCAGTTATCGAAAAAACTAATTATATCAATGAATTGTTTTTGGATAAGGTAATTGGGATTCTTACCAACTTTGAGATGAATTTGTTGAGCAAATGAGAGAAGAACAAAGGATTGGCTTTGCAATCCGAGATTGGTAAAGCCTTGAATGACTTAAAAGATGAATCCGATGAGAATGAGGTTATGGAGTTATTAACAATAAATTTTAACAAGTGGTTAAAGAAAGTGAAGAAAAATAGACCCTAATTTACACACAACAGTGGGAGTTCATCAAATGATAACTTTAAACAACCAGCTAAAATCCATAAAGGTGAAAGAAAAATGAAGGAAATTCAATGTCATGAATGTCAAGGCTTCGGATATGTACAAGCGGAATATGATACCACTTTAAATAAGAGAAAAGGAAAGTCTTATATGAGCACCCAGGGTGAGAATGAATTCAAAACTGAATATGGTAATGAAGAGGAATTTGTGAGTAATGTTGCATTGGTTGCTTTATATAGCAAAAGTCCAGTTACTTGCTTAACAGTAACGAATAAAGAAGAAACTCATGATGAAATTATGGATAAATTAGTCCAAATTTTTTGAAAAAACGATGATGAATCAATCCAAAGTTCAATTTCAGATTATGACAGTGATGATATTGGTTCGTATTACAAGAGGGAAGATATTTACAAAGCTTATGAGTTAATGTAAGAAAAATGAGAAGTTGAAGAAGGAAAACTCTACCATAAAAAAACATCTTTCAAGATCTAGAGAAGAAGTTGTCATCGGCAATTGTTTTCCTTATATTTATAAAGAAACGAAATCGGAATATGGAGTATTATACTATTTATTAAGGTAAGGACTGAATGAGGAGATATCGTGTGTTTGGTTGACTTTTCTCTGCAGTGCCAGCACACTCTCGGGATTGAATGAAACACCAAGGTTCTTTGACTTTTCTTACAACATGTTCGGAAATTTCCACGGTATGATCCGTTAGTCCACTAGGATATGGTGTCTAAACAACAAAAAATAAAAAAAAACACAACAAGAGTCTTTGATTTTGACGCTGAGTGAAATAATTCATCCCAAACATGTGAACGATGACCTGTTATGTATAGGGTTGATTGCACACGAATCATTTTTGTTTTTTAATTTTGGTCCAAGGTTTAATTAGATTATCTCAATTTTTATTAGAATAACTCAAATTTAAAGAGACCAAGTGAAATGAAGAGGGCCTGTCCTTGCTCATACTTATTATATAACTTTACTATTGTCACTAGAAAGTGCATGGCACTAATATCACTAAGGTTATATTTAGTTTTATAACGTAATAGAATAGGATAGAAGGGAAGGGTTTTATATTACTTCATATTCCATTATAAACAGTAAAAATGAGTTACCTCCAATTTAGAAAGTGTAATATAGAATGTAAAATGATAAATAACATTTCATTATATTACATTATGAACCCTTCTTCCAAATAACATTTCATTATATTACATTATGAACCCTTTTATTCCTCTCGAATAACAATTTTATAATATTACATCTATTTATATTCTATTCTATTATAAATTATTTCATTCCATTCCATTTTACACCATTTCATTCTATTAAAAATCTTACATCTAACCAAACTTGGCCCAAGAAACCCTGGTTAGAGGGTTATAGGGATAACAAGAAACCACCAACAATATGATAGAGTTGATCTCTATGAAAGTTCTAAGGTACACAAAAAGACTATAGTTTAAACACCAGGAATGTTAATAGGAGCATACCTCTATGAGAGATTTAAGATACATATTCTTAAAGATTATAGCAACTATATAGCAAATTTGAACTACTTTATAAGTATTAAAAATATTTTAATTCAAATTTAACTTAAACAATGAATTTTATGAATCTATGTTTAACTTTTGGGAAATTTCCAAACAAAAACTTTTATTTTTAATACCCTAAATCGTTAGAGTTCATTATAAAGATGCAAAAAATCTTTTTCCATGATCGGATTCTTCTTTTGATCAATCTAATTTGTTGTTGTTTAATTTAAAAATTTTCTTTAGATGTAAGAATTAATTTATATAAAGATATAATTTTTGCATCATGAAACAGGCAAAGATAGGAGAAAGGAGTTTGAGATAAATCATGCATTACTAAGCAATTAAAGTGAGACTCCCACCGACCATCTGCGTGACCCTCCGACCACCTTGCTGGGCGCGTCCGGCTCCTCCGTCCGCCTCTTTCCTTGCCACATGCCTGGCGCTGTCCCAGCGCCACCGCCATGGGGAGGCACTCGCACTTTTGCTCAGGCGGTCTCTGGATTGAAATCCCCTCGCTCCATTCTCCGCCCTCTTGCCGAGGTGGACATTGTTTCAACCTCGACACTTCTGAAAGGCGAACCCACTTTCTTCCTAACATAAGCGGAGCAAGACCAGTTATCGGCCCCTTTTCGTTTTTCTCTCATGGGCAAATTCACCAAAGGCAACCCTAAACTGGATTTTCTCCGATCTGCTTTTGATCGGATTGGCTTTCTCGGTGCTTTTACAATTGGGTTGATTGATTTCCGTCATGTTTTAATTAGCTTTGATCTTGAAGAGGACTATCAAAGATGTTGGTTGCGCACGATCTGGACTTTCGATACCCACCTCATGCGAGTGTTCAAATGGTCCTCGGACTTTCACCCAAATATTGAATCCTCCGTCGTCCCTGTCTGGGTCTCTTTCGAAGGCCTCCCTGTCTATGGTTTCCACGAGCAGTATCTGAAGCGTATGACCGCTCTGATTGGTTCCTTGCTGAAAATAGACACTCCTACTTTGAATCTTTCACGGCCGTCGGTTGCTCGGGTGTGCCTTGAAATTGATCTTTTGAAAGAGTTACCTAAACGTATCCGCTTGGGCACCGATTCCAAACCTTTTTTCCAATCGATTCATTACGAAGATCTCCCGGCCTTCTGTCGTCACTTCCACAAAGTCGGACATGCCATGGCCCATTGCCGTCAACTGCTCCAGACCACGTCAGTTGATCCCACATCTAAATCACTGCCTCTCAAACCAGGTGTTCCCCCCGCCCCGCAAATCTGGAAACCCAAAGACTCTCTACCCAGCTCCTCTGGTTTACCATTCGACAAGAAGACCGCCTCTCTTCCTGATATTCCCTCCTCTGGCCTGATTACTTTACCCCCAGTACAACCGGCAGTTGCCGTTCTGGCCGATTCTCCCTTGCTGGTTTCGGCTCAATCCCCGAATTTTAGTTTCGATTTACCCAAATCGGAGGACTCGCCCTCTGCTGCTCTTCAACTGTCCTCCCGGTTCACGGTTCTCTCCCAATCTCCGGCTGACGGTGGTGACCCTGTCTGCCCAACCTTGCTGCCCGTCACGCACCCATCGATAGAGTTGCTTGCTCCTACCCTGCCCAATGAGCCTCCATCGTCTGCTTTCTCTGCCTTGCTTTCTAATAAGGAAATTATACTCCCCTTTCCGCAACCTACAGCATATCAGGGGAACTTACTCCCTCCAACGTCTATGACGGATCAAGCGCCCACTGATGAGGAACTTAGTGCTCCTCCACCAGCAGCATTGCATCCGCCTTTACAACATGTTACCTTGCCTATTTCACACCCCGATGTTTTTGACCCTGTTGTCTTACCTGCCTATCGGGATGACTCAACCCTAGGCCTGGTTTCTGATCAAATGTTACTTGTCTTGCCCCCACATGATGATTTACAGCACTCTCGTCGACGAGGTCGGCCAATGGGCTCCAAAAATAAGATTTCTATTGTGAATGAGGCCTCTCTTCATCGATCCAGGAGAGCTCTTACTGATAACAGTTTAACATCTTCTCAATGATTAGTACCCTAACATGGAATATTTGGGGTGTGGCCAACAAGCCCACACGTCGACGTTTGAAAAAACTAGTTGCTTTGCATCACGTGACGGCTGTTTTCTTGCTAGAACCTATGGGCAATTTATCCGTTTTGTCTATAGTATCGAGAGAGCTGCATTTCAACACCACTTTTGTATTATTTACGAATAAAATCTGGGCTTTATTTTCAGCTGACTATCAGGTGGATAGCCTTGGTGGCGATGACCAAGTTCTACATTTACGGGTTACTCCTCTTCCACATCCTGCTCCGTTCTTCGTCTCTGTTGTTTATGCTAAGTCTACTCGTCGCGACCGACAGGCGTTATGGGCCAACCTGCTTGCATTTCAGCATCTGCATTCTGATGCCCCTTGGACAATTACAGGCGATTTTAATGTTATTCGCTCTCTAGAGGAATATCAGGGACAAGCTACTCCCGAATTATCTTCGATTGATGACTTTAATGAATTCATAATTAATTGTGGTTTAGAGGAGCGTCCTACTCAGGGCTGTGCGTTTACCTGGTCTGGCAACCGATCTAACGGCCCTGTCTTAAAGAAATTAGACCGTTGTCTCTTCTCCCCTGCCTGGCTTGATCGGTTTCCGGTGGCAACTGTTCGTAACTTAAGCAGAATTCAATCAGATCATTCTCCTATTTTGCATAGATTTGATATGATTACTGACTCCAAGCCTAGACTCTTTCGTTTCCAACGGATGTGGCTTCATCGCTCCAGTTTTTATGATGTGGTTCGCGAAAGTTGGGGGGCTCCAATTAACGGCTTTGGCATGTTGAGATTTTCTTTAAAACTCAGACGATTGAAAGAGGCTCTGAAAATTTGGAATAAATCTCATTTTGGGGATGTTTTTTCAGAATTTACAAGACTCAGAAAACCTGGTTTTGCAATATGAGACGACCTATGAACAATTGCCTTCCCCAACTAATCTAGCTGTGCTAAACAACGCCAAGGCCAATCTAATTCTGAGAGAACGGGAACGTGATGATTTTCTGCTTCAAAAGTCGCGAATCCATTGGTGTAAGGAGGGTGATGCGAACAGTGCTTTCTTTCATGCTTCCTTACGTGAAAAACGATCTTTTCTGGGCATCCATTCCATAAAAGCAGCTGACGGTCGGTGGCTAGATTCCCCTTCTGACATCTCGGCTGAGGCAATCAATTTCTTCCAACAGTTACTTTGTCAAGACTCGGACATAGATGAAAACTCAACAGCTCGTTTGCTCGATTTCATCCCTCCGCTAGTTGTTGAGGCGGATAACGCCTCTTTGCTGCGAGCGCTTACTCATGATGAAGTAAAAGATGCGGTAATGGGTCTCTCCTCACATAGTGCACCTGGTATAGATGGGTTTTGCGGTTCTTTTTATCACAACTGTTGGTCTATTATCAAGGATGATCTCTTCAATGGTTGTGTTGAGTATATGTCGGGGGTTCCGCTTCCGAGAGCCATAGCAAGTGTTCTCATTATTCTCCTTCCCAAACAGCAACATATTACCTCTTTTGCAGATTTCTGGCCCATTAGTTTATGCAATTTTATTGGCAAGATCTTCACCAAACTCATGACGGAAAGAGTTAAACCAATTCTGGCCAAGTTAATCTCTCCGGTACAGTCGGGCTTCTTGGCAGGGCGAGACATTGTAGACAATATCTTATTGTCCCAGGACCTAACACATTTCTTGGATTACCCGACAAGGGGCGGTAATGTGATCCTCAAATTGGATATGATGAAAGCTTTTGATCGAGTGTCTTGGGCTTTTCTGGTCAAAATTCTTCGTAAATTTGGTTTTAGTGCAGCTTTCATTCATCTGATTATGGGCACTTTGCATGCCAGTTGGTTTTCAATTCTGCTGAATGGCAGCCCTGTTGGGTTTTTCCAAGCTTCATGGGGTGTGAAGCAGGGAGACCCACTTTCCCCTTACTTATTCATAATTGTATCTGAAGCTTTATCTAGGGGAATGAATGCTTTTGTACAAGCAGGCAGAATTCAACTATATGGTCTTCCACTAGGCGCTCTAGCAGTAACTCACTTAGCATATGCTGATGATACAATTTTCTTCCTTCGTGGCGACAAACGCTCCATGGAGCAATTTATGCTATTAATAGAGGACTATGAGCTTGCAACTGGTCAGAAAGTAAATAAGTCCAAAAGCTGTTTTCTTCGATCTGAGGGTTTGGCCTCACCAAGAGTGGAACTCTCTCGTACTATTTTACAAATGGTGTCGGGATTTCTGCCCATTTTTTATCTTGGATCTCCTCTTTATCAGGGTCGCAAAACAGAACAGATTTTTAGGTTCATGGTAGAGCGGGTAGCGACTAAAGTCGGCAACTGGAAACACAAGTTGTTATCGCCTGGAGGCCGCCTCATTTTAATAAAACATGTACTCTCTTCTTTACCGTTGCATATCATATCGGCGATGGTTCCTCCTAAATCAGTACTGGGTCAAATGGAGCGGATTTTTCAACGGTTTTTTTGGGGCAGCACCACTGACATATCCAAAAGACATTGGCGATCTTGGGCAAGAATAGCAATGCCGGTAACTGAAAACGGTTTAAGTCTCCGGAAGTTAGAAGATATGGTCAAGGCTTACACGATCAAATTGTGGTGCCAGTTTAAGAATGGAATTGGTAACTGGGTCCGTTTCATCTCCTCTTTGTCTACTTCCTAGAAGCAGAAAACTAGCTGGCGGCGACTTCTTTCTGTTGATAGACTTGTCTGTAATCAGGTCCATCTTTACATCCGGAATGGCTCGTCAAAATTTTAGGATGATAACTGGTCTGGTTTGGGCCCATTTCGGCATATGGATGATACGCAACATTTCCCTCTTCCTCTATTAACGGTTGCAGAATTTATCCGCAATAGAGATTACTGCTTACCTCTCATTATCAATCATCTGACCGCTGCACAATTTCAAGCGTTGACTGCTTTACCTTCTGTTTTAACAGAGGTACCAGATCGAATGTTTTGGAAGCTTACATCTACGGGTTTATTCTCATTGGCAACCGCATATGACTTTGTTCGGTTTCGTGCTCCCATCTCTTCTATGGCAAAATTTCTATGGTCTAAGTTGCTGCCTCAGAAGATCTCAATATTTGTTTGGAGATTTTGGAACTCACTCTTGCCTCTTCCTGATTTCTTGGTTGGTATTGGTTTTGTCTTGTATCCTACCATTTGTTGCTTCTGCCGCTCAGGTCCTGAAACTTGTGCCCACTCCTTCTATTATTGTCCTGTGGTGTTGGAAATTTGGGATTATTTTGCTTCCTTGCTGGAAATCATTATCCCACGTTTTCATAGTTTGTGGCCGATGTTTTTGTATTGGTGCCGCTTGGGCAGTTCTGCATCTCTTTGTCAAACAATCATCTCCATCATACCTTCACTTATCTTGTGGGAGGTTTGGAAGTCCAGGAATAACTTTGTTTTCGACAACATAAAACCAAATAAGCTACTTATCATCAAAGCTGTGCATCGGCAACTTACCGGGATTTTGTTGGCTCACCATCCGATACCAAGGGATTTCCATGATCGTCGTTTTGTTGCATGTAATTTCAACTGTCCGATACAGCAACCGAGGAAGCAGCTGATTCACACAGTTTGTTGGCGACCCCCTGATTTTGATGTTATGGTTTTGAATACAGACGGTTCATCGCTTGGCAACCCAGGAAAGTCGGGTTGGGGTTTTATTGTACGATTTTCGACAGGTTTTTTCTTCTATGCTGAGGCTTTTCATGTGGAAACCTCGAACAGCACGAAAATGGAATTGGAGGCTATTATTAACGGTTTGAGATTTTGCAATGCTCATGGATTCACTGGAACGCAAATTCAAACAGATAACTCGGCTATTGCGACTTTATTACAAAAGAATGGAGGCTGGCCATGGCAATTCTACACTGAATTTCAAACTATTAAAGATATGATGACTGTTTCTTCTTCCTCGATTTTACATGTTTACCGCGAAGTTAATACTGTTGCTGATTATCTGTCCAGGATTGGCTCCTCTGGGATCTCGACTCAATTTCGCCAAGAGGAAGACTTGCCGTTGATTGTTCGTGGAACTCTGCTCTTAGAACAAACTGCTACTCCCTACATCCGTATCAGATGACTTTTTTTCTCTTAATTTTGTCACTATTTGTACTTGGCCCGAATCTGTGGAGGTTTTCTTGCCGGATTCTTTCCTTCACAGCGCCATAGTGAACCGTGCACTAGGATCCCGAACCCATTACTCGCTATTAATAAAATGGTCTTATTTTGGCTAAAAAAAAAGATAGGAGAAAGATAGTTCATTAGAAAATCAACTAAGCATTTGTCCATTCGGTATTAATTATGTCCAAGTCTACTAATTCATGTTTGTTGTAAAAAAATATAAAGATAAATTAAATTATGAATTTTAAAAAATACATAAAATATAGTAAAGGTGGATTAAATTGAATATATTTTTCAAGTTTACTTGAACCATAGGCCTATTAAAAGTATAATGCTTTATGATATCTACTTTAATATTGGTGTCCTAAAACAACCATTTGAAAGCATTTGAATTATATAAAAAGATTTATAATTTCTTGCTCCCTCCACCAATTCACTTCTTTAAACCAATCAAAGTAAGTAGTTTTTATCAATTATTGAAAAATCAAATTAGTTCGATAGGTTCAACTGTAAAAATTTTGAACCGTGTAACTTTTTGATTCAGTTTTTAAGATTTCAATTTGATTTACTTTAATAACTCTTGTTGTTAGAATCAACTAGTTCATTAATTACTCGGTTAATTTTCATTAATTAATAAGTTCTTATAAATTAAAATGAATCAATTAATTTTTATTTAATATTTTTAGTTAAACTTCAAATTCTTTTATAGACAGGGGGAATCTCTTTTAATATTTTAATTTTATTCAATTTTTTGCCGATTTTATAACTGCCTAATATTGGTTGAACATTTTAAAACTTAAACCTCTTATCTTATTGGTTTAATTTTCAGTTTAATTTTTAAAACACTAGCTTTATCATATTTAAGGAAATTATGAAACTAATATATAAAGAAAACTCACTCAACCATTAAAGCTAAATCTCTTGAAACTTTTATAGGAAAAAACAATTTTCAAGTTATTTAATTAAATGGGAAGTTAAAAGTCACATTATCTAATGAAATCATCATTAAGTTTGTTCAACACTC
>JANITW010000235.1:4459861-4480594 GCA_027564335.1 Erythroxylum williamsii | reverse complement strand
GTCATCCTACCCTGCCTCAATTCCAGAAATTCCTGCATCTTCATCTCCATATAAACTTTGGGCATATAGTTGTCTCTAAATGCCCTCAAGAAATCATCCCAAGTCAGAGTACAGGGTCTGATGGTACTGCCTGGCACAGTCTTCCACCACTAATATTCTGGACCCTGCAGAAGAGAGACTGCATAATCGAAACGCTCATAAGAGTCGCAGTCCATCTGATCGAGGACTCTCTCAGTCCTCTCCAGCCACCCCTCAGCCTCAGCAGGGTCTATGCTGCCATAAAAATCCACAGCTCCCTACTTACGCAATTTATAGTACCTCCGCTCCCGTCTCACGGGAACCCTAGGAGGCAACTCGTCAGAATGAGGTACCGGTGACTCCCTACTCGCTCCGACTGATCCTTGGTCAGCTGGCTGATCTACCTGATCACCAAGAATGGATGACCTAAAACAAACAAGAATTTTAATCAATTTCTTCTTTTCTCACTGTAATTCAAGCCTAAATTATACTATGCCCAAAAGATGTCAAACCATGCTCTGATACCACCTAATGTAGCGCCCCTTTCCGCAGGGTACGCACCGAGACTCCCGTAGGTCGTTCTGATGCATATCCCACAATAAGGGTGCACTACGATCGATCAATCACTACAGTACTCTCGTGGCATCAATACAATAAAACCGTAATATTAAAGTCACTAAATTTAAAAACCAAGATACTCTTTCATTTCATAACATCAAACAGAAGTATAGACAAGTCTATCAGTTCCCTATAGTCTAAATACAATACTCCAAAAAGGAAACTTATACAAAAGTCTATACTAAGTTATCCACAAAAAATTCATTCCAGCTGACCGACCTGTGTGCCATGACTTCTCTTGCCAACGCGCTCACACGGCAGGAAAAGTCTACTTCTGGAGCTAGGGTCTACTCTATCAATCCTAAAAAATAGATGCAATTTTGGGCGAGTTTGCGAACTCAATGAGAAACTATCATCGATGGTTCACCCAATTCATGCATTACGCAAATTGCGTACAGATTAACACAATAACACATTCAGAACAGTAATCAAAAACTTCACTAAACAGTTATCACACATACGCATTTAACCCATTTCCAAATTCACAGCAAAATCAGATACTTAATGCATGATGTTTCCCATTTTATTTCAGTGTTGTGACTGGGCATCAGTGCTGTCCCATTTTCGGGCACATTAAACAGTAATCGCATTTTAGGGGTAGGAGAGTCCTCTGGGTATACACTACTGCCCACACGCATTAGGGATAGGAAAGCCCTCTGAGTATGAACTATTCCCTTTCTGGCCTTAGGCCCCTTTTCACAGTGGTTGAGCTTATAGCTCCGATCAGTAATTGCTCCAGTCATAACTGTTAATTACAAATTTCCGATCATGCCTAGCATGCGTTCACAATTGCACAATAACACATTTCACTCAACAGTATTTATCGAAGTCAGACAGACCATTCAGAAGTCTGCACACCAATTCACAGTTACCAGTGATCATACAATTCATTTTCACAAACAGTTCACACAGAGCATTTAACAAATCAGAATTTGAGGAACCAACTAGGTTACTCGCCTGTAACTTCCGAGCTACTGCCTGGAAATCCCAGCAATATCCGTGGAATGACGATCCAACGGTGCCTCTATAACATTCAAACAATTTCCCATCACTAAATGCATATTCAGAAGGTTCCATAAATGCACGTGCTGAAATACAGAAATGTACAATGCGTATTCGTGACTTTTTCCGGCGCTATAACCCAATTTCACTATCTTTTGCCTCAAAACCAACTTTTTATTCTCTATACACTATCACATTTAGGCAATACCCTTAATTTCTCAAGAACGACCTCAAAGCCAAATTACTAAACATTTGGTCAATTTCACCCATTTCCCTAAGTTTCTCAAGTCTCAAAAGAATTTCGTTTAATTCAGAAGTCTCCAAAACATACTCCAATTTCAATAAGAAAATCCTTAGATTTCAATACAAACCTATCCTCAACGCTATTTCTATAATTGGAATCCTACAAGTTTCAATTCGAACCTTCATTATTTATCTCAATTTGTAGACCTCTTTTTCTAGCTCATAACGAATCAAGAATCACCTCAATTGAAGGTCTACACCATAAGTTATGCCCAAAAAACTAAAACACATCCATTCAAAAATTTGGTCCTCGCCACGGCCTCAAAACCCTCACCGCGGCGTACAAATGGTCGCTCGCCGCGGCGTGGAAAACGCTCGCCACCGTGAACAAGTTCCTTAGGCTCGCCGCGGCACAAGGAAAAAGGCTCGTCGCGACGCATAATTACACGCTCGTCGCGACGTCCAACCGAGCTCGCCGCTGCGAGTAACTGTTTGCTCGTCGTGACGAGGCCCTCAGCGCACGTCGCGACGTGCGAAGCTCCGATCGTCCTCTCCGACGCATTTTCCTATTTCTCTCACTAAAATCAGTATTAACTCACTCTCAACTACCCATTCTTACACAATAAATACCATAAATGCATCAAACAATAATAAATAACAACATTGAAACCATTAAACTTACCAATTGAACCTCAAATCTTCAAAACTTCGAAAATCCCTTCCAAGCATTAACACTCACAGTTATCACCCAAAGCCAAATAAAATATCATCTTCCTCAAGGATTAAACTAGGATTTGCACAAGAAGGGAGCAAGCAAGAATCTCAGAGGTGGCGGTCGAAAACGTCGAAGGGAGAGGAGAAAGAAGAAGCCCTAGGTTTTCAAGGTTTGACAAAAGGGAAATTTAAACTTAGGGCATTTTAAATGGTTGATTTTAACCTATAGCTCATAGTCTCCAAATTCTTTTTAATTTCAGTCTCTAAATTCCAATGGCCCAATATTTTCATTCCTAAAATCATAAATCTAATTTTTCATTGACATTGGACAATTACTTCAGTACCATACTGTCATCCAATCTGCCACTTGAAAAATCTCGATCCGGACATTAACTCCCAATTTTTTCAGAAAATTTTCCTACGGGTCACTATTAACTGCCAAAAATTCTTAAAATATTCTAACTCAACTAATTAGACCCATATATTCTCAGATTTCCAATAAATCACAATTTAACATAATTATCTCGAAAATTTACAAACCAAATCAGGTTCACAATTAAATGCTGGAAAATGTCATGAATGCATATACCTAAATATGCATGTGCAAATTGATTTTATTCCTCTAAAATTAGAGGCCAGAAAAATGCTCAATTAGTAATTATGCAGTAAAAAGTCATAACCCGTCCCAAATTACCAAAATAACCCTCCCATCGGTGATGGGATGTTACAGCTAGTCTTATCCTGATCTCTATGTTTAGGCCATCTACAAATCTTCTACACTTATCTTCTTCAGTAGAAAACAAGACAGTAGCATATCCTATTAGCTCATTAAACTTAATCTCATACTCTGCTACCGATAATCTACCCTTCTTCAGATTCAAAAACTCTTTCATCTTTCTATCTAGGTAGATCTTAGACAAGTAATTCTCCAATGAAGACCCTCAGGAAATCTTCCCAATAAAATCACATTTATAAAATCAATTATACCCGAAAAATATCAATGAATGCATGTATAATCATTTTAATGTGCACAAATTCAATATTCAAGTTTATGTGTATGCCAAATTATGCATAAATATGAAATGCATTTTTTAACTTCTCACTAAACTCATATATATACCATTTGGGCCTTAACATGGAAAACGGAATGTTACAACTAAAGTGACTTAACTTTTTTACTTGGTGTCTCCTTCGGAGCATTCGATGTTGATACTAATAACATGACCTCCGAATAACCTAATGTGGTTAAAGCCCATAATTTTTTTATATGCAAAAGTATACATGATCAAGAGGATGCTAACATAAAAATGGAAATTTTGGTTCACGCTGCCTTGTATCTTTATCCGACGATACTAACCTAAAACACAACTGCTCAAACTTATCAAGGAAATTGAAAAACCAACCCCATATGTAAATGTGCTATCAAGAACATATCATGAAGACATCCACAACAGAATGAGAATGGGAACAGTTCAAAATGCTTCTGTTCTTCATTAGACTTGCACAGGTTGATAACTGCCCCAATCATATTTCCTTTGTGGAAATCATGAGATCAGTAATGCTGCAGAACTCTAGATTGGAACTAATTCTAAATAACTATTTCACCAGAAGATAGAAGAAAAGGTAATCAAAAACAAGAACTCACATATTCAGATACTGATTTTATAGATAATAGAAGATTAGAAGCAACATTCAACCACACTAATCTCCTAAAAAACTACCTGAATGATGACAAAACACAACAGTCCCCATAAGTAATATAGTAAGTCAACATCATAGCACATGTCCGAACCTCTTCTAATCAAGATTGGAACGTCTTAGAACTTTTTAATCAAACCTTAGTTGCTTTTATACACAATAATTTCTATACAGCAGTTTACGAGTGATATATAACTTTGCAGGGGACACAAACAGAAGTAGAAATGAAGGCTCTTTCAACAATCCCATCAACTCAGCTTCATGTAAACAGACTTCAAACACAGAAGATAATATAAACAATAACCAAGGTTGCAAAACATACAACACATATCTCAAACCTCAGAGCCAGAAATACCAAAAAAAAAAACCAAAAAGAAATTTGCTCAGAAGACACTGCACCACAAATTCTGATTAAGCATCCAAAACCATATGACCGAATTGAACACAATCTTCAAGACAGTATTTGAAAGGAACTGTGAAAGATACAAAAATGTTTACATGGTTTCGTAAACATCAATCCAGCAGTCGCTGTTCAACCAGATAAAATAGCTAAGCCTTCAAACCACAATCACTCGTTAAGAGAACTAAAATACCCATAATTTATTTTGAGAAATGTTTTTGAAAAATCTTAAAAAGAAAAGTCCTTTACTCTTTTCTCATCAAAAAGGGCGAGTTCTTCGTATGAGAAACCACCTTGCTCTAGTTCACAGCTATAGCTTCCAGGAAGCTAAGAAATGAGAAACATTCTATCGTATACATATCCGCAACTGAAAGACACAGAGAGATACCAAAAGAAAAGAGTTGATGATAGTTACCTTATTGAACCAAAGAAAGACACGACGGTGACGCGCCGGAGTATCGTTCAGATTTCAGAGACGACAGGTAATAGATAACCAGAAGCCTAAAACACCTAGAGTCCGCAATTAAACTCCTGAGAGCCCAAATATAAGCCTATAAAATAAAACCCAAAAACAAAACCCTAAGACTCTAAAGCCCACTGTCTACCACAAAACCTAGACACCCACTTATATATAAGCCTAAACCCTAATCCTTCTCGTCTCTTATAATCCATCCTATCCTCACATTTGCTGCCGCGAGAGAGAGAGAGAGTGAGAATCGAATCGGTATGGGACGTGTGATAAGAGCTCAGCGAAAGGGTGCCGGCTCCGTCTTCAAGTCCCACACCCACCACCGTAAGGGACCGGCCCGATTCCGATCGCTGGACTTCGGCGAACGCAATGGTTACCTTAAGGGAGTGGTGACCGAGATCATCCATGATCCGGGCAGGGGTGCGCCGCTTGCCCGTGTCTCTTTTCGCCACCCTTTCCGTTACAAGAAGCAAAAGGAGCTCTTTGTTGCTGCTGAGGGCATGTACACTGGTCAGTTTGTGTACTGCGGTAAAAAAGCCAATCTCGTAGTTGGAAATGTTTTGCCTCTTAGATCTATTCCTGAAGGAGCAGTCGTTTGCAACGTTGAGCATCATGTCGGCGATCGTGGTGTGTTTGCTCGCTGCTCTGGTGACTATGCCATCGTTATCAGCCATAACCCTGATAACGATACCACCAGGTCTCTCTCTCACTTTTTTGCCTAATGATTTTCATTCACTTTTGTATTGATTTTATTATTAAAAAGTTGGAAGATTTGACAAATTGTATTTAGAAGCGAATTTATGTTGATGGACAGCCTCAAAGATTGAATATTTGTGGTTAGCTTGCGTTATACGTGATATGTCAAATTTCGTTTCTGTTTCTATATTGAATTGAAATGAAAATTGAAACTTGGTTTCCGTTGTATTGTAAGTTTCCACTTAATTTCCTGATGAAATGAAATGATGTGTATATTACCCTGAACTTTACAATAGCAAATTGATTTAATTATAAGGTATTATGTACTAATAATGAGGAAGATGTTACTCATTTTGAGATTAATGTGGATGATCAGGGTGAAACTTCCATCAGGTGCGAAGAAGATTGTTCCAAGTGGTTGCAGAGCCATGGTGGGACAAGTTGCAGGTGGAGGTAGAACTGAGAAGCCCATGCTTAAGGCTGGCAATGCATACCACAAGTACAGAGTGAAGAGGAATTGCTGGCCAAAGGTACGTGGTGTGGCCATGAACCCAGTAGAGCATCCTCATGGAGGAGGTAACCACCAGCACATTGGTCATGCGAGCACAGTCAGGCGTGATGCACCTCCTGGCCAGAAGGTTGGTCTTATTGCTGCTAGAAGGACCGGTCGTCTCAGGGGACAAGCTGCTGCAACCGCCGCTAAGGCTGACAAGGCTTAGTGAGTTTATTCTCATCTGGTGTATTAGGAAATTTTCACTCAAGTAACTGGATGTTACTAGGCAGTTACATTGTCTTGTTTTTTGATGAAATTTGGTTGAAGTTCAAGTTTTGGATGGTTTTATTTAAGCTTCATTCATGGAGATATAGTTTGATTGACGTTATATATAAATGGGATGTTGTTTCTCTACGTGTCTGTGACATGCATGATTGGCTTCCATTGATGGTGAATGAATTTTCATTCCACAAGATCCGTAGAAGAACGAGTCTAGTTAGTGCAGAAAATCAACACTAAGCCAACATCTGTGAGCAGTCTTTGTTATATTAGCTTTATCATAAACTAAATTAACCTGTTTAGAAATTGAAATAAGCTAAAAATAGACATTAAGGTTGAATTTTCTATACTTTGGGAACATTTTTGCAGAGACCAAATTAATCACAAGATGATAGGTTAAGGTTTAGTGTTTGGTGTGAAACTAGCACCAAGAAAGCTAGGTTCGAGTGCTAAATTGTTGGTGAACAGATTATGAAAAAAAGACTGAAGGGTTCATAGCCAACTTAGGTTGATTGTATAAAAAAGTTTAAATTTTTATCAATTTTTTAATTATAGCCCAATTTTTAAAACATGGTAATAAAATATTCAAACTTTTAATTTTTTTAAATTCTAATTTGGCATTAATGTTTTCGTTAAGTCTAAAAATGATTTTAATTAGATTACGCAATCTTACTTTATTGGTACAGTATGTTATAATGCGAGAATAGTTTGGAGCATCAGAAGGATAAATAAAAAATAAATAATTGAAGGCATCGGGAAAATAATAAATAATATGGGATTAGAATTGAAAATTTTGAAAATTTAAATATTTTATTATCAGTTTTTAAAGTTTAGGTTAGGATTGAAAAAATTGAAAGTTTAGATATTTTATTATTACTTTTCAAAATAAGTTATAATTAAAAATTTAATGAAAATTTAAACCTTTTTTTTTAATTAACCCTAGCCAACTTTGGAATAGTAAGCATAGAGAAGTCATTACCATTAATCCTCAAGGCATTATGTGATAATTGCGAGTTTCAGAGCTTAAACATATCCGATCCTTGAATACTTTTGTGCTTAGATATGTAGTTATGATATTTGATTAAAAGAACTCTAAATTTAAGCCCTTCAATGTTAATTTTTCTTTAATAAATGGCATAGTTTTGAATTGAAGTCAATATGGCGAGACTGATTAAGAAAATCATACTAACTAGTCATTTTTTATCAGAAGAACAAAACTGAAGGTGATCACATGAATGTGTAAAATAACAAGTCTTGAAATCCTCATAACAAAAAGCTCCCGGGAACCTAGTTATTATCAAAGCACGCTTGTTATACCCATATTCTTCAGAACCACAAACTAGATAAAGGTAGGTACCCATCATGAACTAGTTATCTAATCACTGCACAGAGGCTACATGGCGGATCAAGTCAATCACACGTGAACTGCAGGAAGAAGAAAGAATCACCGATAAGAGTAATGATCTTACAGAAAAACGAACTTGTATGATCTGAAATGATCATTTGCATTACCTGTAACCCCATTCATTATCATACCAAGAGACAAGCTTTACGAAGTTATCATTCAAAGCAATTCCTGCCTTTGCATCAAAGATGCTTGACCTGTCAAGTAAGTTCAGACATTGTAGAAGGTAATGGTCAAAATTGCCTGAAATGGAAACACCAAAATATGGATCACCAAAAGCTTTCTTACCTGCAGTCACCCAAGAAATCAGAAGAGACAACATCATCCTCGGTGTAAGCCAGTATCCCCTTCATTTCTCCCTCAGATGCCTCCCTGATAAGAATACATCTCCAGTTCAGCAAACAGAGCATGAGTCAGAGCATTATGTTCATCATTTCACGTCCTTACTTGATAGCTGCTTTGACATCCTCATATGTAGCCTTTTTCTCAAGTCTTACTGTGAGATCCACCACTGAGACATCGACTGTTGGAACACGGAAAGCCATTCCAGTCAACTTGCCATTGAGTGCAGGTAATACTTTCCCAACAGCCTACACAAATATGGGAAGAAAACAAGTGAAAATGCTGGAAACTGGAATATCTCAAGCATTAACGGGAGCAAATGATCGAGTACCTTAGCAGCTCCAGTACCGCTAGGAATAATATTGAAGGAAGCAGCTCTACCACCTCTCCAATCCTTGCTTGATGGTCCATCAACAGTCTTTTGAGTAGCTAAAATATCACAACATCAAAAGCGTAAGTCAACCAGATAGAAATAAGCTTTTAGCTTTAGTATACGGCCTACTCAGTCACCTGTAATGGAGTGAACAGTTGTCATAAGACCCTCCACAATTCCAAATTTGTTGTGAATAACCTGTAAAACAAGAAGGACCAGCACCTCCAGTGTCTATTTTCTTTCCAAACGAGGAATTGGATGGTTTAAAACAATAAGAATACTAGGGACAGAAGACCACCTTAGCTAATGGTGCAAGGCAGTTGGTGGTGCAACTAGCGTTGGAGATGACATTAAGGTCCGCCTTATACTCTTTTTCATTGACACCAACAACAAACATTGGAGCATCTTTGCTTGGGGCTGATATGATTACCTTCTTTGCACCACCCTAGAGATCAAAAACCAACATATCCCAACAATTTTTCTTAGCCAAGCCGACATGGGTCACATTGAAATGACTTGTATCAAAAGTATGTGTAAGACCTTGAGGTGAGCAGCAGCTTTGTCCTTGTCGGTGAAAACTCCAGTGGACTCCACGACATACTCGGCACCAGCCTCACCCCACGGAATTTCATCGGGGTTCCTACCAATCCAATCAAAAACGTTGAAGAAAACAAACTAACTCCTATGCCTGAACTTCAAATTTAACGAACATCAGATTAACCATACCTGAAGCCAAAGACGGTCACGGGCTTGTCTCCGAAGAGGAGTGTCTTGGAGTCCTTCACCTTTATGTCATGGTGCTTCCATTGCCCATGCACAGTATCGTATTTGAACATGTATGTCTACACCAGAAACAAAAAAGGACCATTACAACAAATCAAATAGCCCATCTTTAACTATCTACTAAAATGTTACAGATTGACGACACAGACACTGTGAGAGATTAAAAGAGAGATTTTCGTACCATATAGTCAGTGGTAATGAAAGGGTCGTTAACAGCTACAAGCTCGACATCGTCTCTAAGCAAAGCCACTCTGGCCACCAACCGTCCAATCCTTCCAAATCCTGTCACCAATATTCCAATGCACACAAACTTGAGATCCTTATACAAACCCCGACCAACTACGTTGCAAATAAGAACCAAAAGCGAAGATGGGTAACATACCATTAATGCCGATCTTGATCTTGGCCATGAATGATTAGAGGGTCAGAAAACTTAGCAGAGAGTGAACAGGCTAAAGAAAAAGGAAATGTGACGTGAAGTGAAGAGAGTGGAGTGATCAAACTCAGGAGAGCGTTTATATACAGGGGAGAGTGGACGACGTGACCTATGGAAAGTTCGGAAATGCAGATGTGGCGGAGCGGAAACGTCGAAGTTTGCGAGTGGGGATCAGGAAACAAAGAACCCTGTTGGTGAATGGTGACCGTTTGATCTCTCGACATATGTGTAGAGTCACGTGATCAGTATTGTTTTTCCTGGCTTCACGAGGCTGACGAGAACTGGTAAAAAGTTTGAGGAGTTGTTTACGTGAAAAGTTGAGGAGTTGTTAATTAGGTTCTATTCTCTCGGTTTAACCTTTGTTTTATAGGCTTGTCCAAATTAAAGTTGAAATAATTAAATTTTTACTCGTGTTCAGATTTAAATGATTGATCAAATTGATCAAAATAATATTATTTTAACAAAAATTTGATCGTTTAAGTTCGATAGAACCAATCCTGATCTGGGAAAAAACCAGGTCCGACTATGATCCATGCCATCATAAATACAATTCAGCAATACACGAGGGAATTCGATTAGAGCAAAATATTGAGCTCTTAAATGCAGACAAGAGTGTGCAACCAAAGTTCTATTTTGCCTGAATAAGAATAAGCACTAGCACAAGATTGGTATGCAGATGTTTCAGAATTGATGGTTCATGTATATAAACTGAAGCGATCACCAAAACCTTAGAAACTACTCCAGAAACACTAATACAGGGAAAAGAACTGATAACAAGTTTATGAAACAAAAAGAGATCAAGAAATATCAGTATTCACTCATGCCCCATTGTCCATACTCATCAGCTGCAGTTCTTGATGCCACCGATTTGCAGCCAGCAACTTTTCTATGATACTCTTCAGTGCAGGAGAGCTCACACTGCACTTCTGATCGGCAAAACAAGATCTACCCTCCTCAGCTGCCTTGCAAAGTTGTGGATCCAATGGAACCTTTCCAAGAAATACCACCACCATCTCCGTGCACATTCGTGCAGCACCACCAGCACTGCTATCAAATATTTCGGTGCTTGCTATCAATTCTAGCAGTTCTGGAGCTTTTTCTTGCATAAGCTTCAATACTTCTTTGGAGACATCTTTCTGCTCTCCATTCTCCGTTAATTTCATAAATTTAAAATCTGTCAATGACTGGCACAGTCCGCTCATGTTCTCAACAACTCCAAGAACCTCCACGCCAACCTTTTTGCAAAAGCTCACTTCTTTGCGCACATCAATTAGAGATACTTGCTGTGGTGTAGTGACAATGATTGCACCATCTATTCCAGTAGCTTGGAGGAATTGCACAATTGAGATATGTTCATCTAAGGTCCCCGGCGGGGCATCAACCACGAGAAAATCAAGCTCTCCCCAATATACATCCTTCAGAAATTGTTTGATCAGCCCATTCTTGCGAGGCCCCCTCCATATGACAGCTTCATCAGGATTGGGAAGCATGAACCCGATTGACATGACCCCAAGGTTTGACTCAACATAAACGGGAGACCACCCAAGGTTACTCTGATGAATTTCTTGACCCTCTAGGCCTAGCATCTTAGGGATGCTTGGGCCACAAATGTCAATGTCCAAGAGACCGACTTGGAAATCCATAGCTGCCAGCGCATATGAAATTTGGGCAGAGAATGTGCTCTTGCCAACTCCACCTTTTCCGGACAAAACCAGTATCTTATGTTTCACTGTAGCCATCCTTTCTGCAATTGCAACCAAATCTGCAGAAACAAATACAGAGATTTACATAACCACCGCTATTAGTTGTTGCATATCATTCTCAATCAATCAAAGCAGAACGATTGATAAAAGAGATCAATTCCATCACAAAAAGCCTACTTCCGACTCCCCCCATTCTTTGCGCCAGAGACTATTATCATAGAAGCACTCTAGGCATTCTTTTATATAATGTTGGAAATATAGAACACAGACTATGCTTGAGATCGTCTATAGGTCTTTACACAAAATTAACCAATTGATAGCAATTCAATAGACAGAATCTAACAACCATACTAGGCAGCATCAAATAAAGTTCACTTTGAATTGCAACTATTGGGAGGATTGCAGTATTTAGCACGTAAAAGCTGTAAAAGTAGTTCATCATCATCATCCATGAATAAGAAACTCTTCATCTATTTACATGCAACTAGTTCCATCCAAATTAGGTTCCGAAAACATAAGTATCAA
Organism: Erythroxylum williamsii; assembly: GCA_027564335.1. NCBI lineage: Eukaryota > Viridiplantae > Streptophyta > Magnoliopsida > Malpighiales > Erythroxylaceae > Erythroxylum > Erythroxylum williamsii. Next base: position 4,468,397 of record JANITW010000235.1, on the reverse strand, counting down.
ATACTAAGTATTAAACCAAGCAACTACTACTACACAAGCGACCAAGATTAGAACCTTCATTGTTTTAGCAGTTAATCCAACCAAAGTAAAGTAATCCCAGAAACCATTTTACACTTCAGACTGCAATTCCATAAGATATATGCATACGTATGCAAAGAGACGGAGAGACAGAGACCTGGGTCAGGACCCTTAGGGGCAGTAGCACAAGCTTCTTGATTAGGACAACCTTTGCAAGCATCGGATTTCCCGGCTGATTCAGATTGAGTACCTGGACAATCTGTTACCGACCCGCCAAATAACCACAAAAATCAAAACTTTTTAGAAACCCTTTAATAACAGATTCAATTAAAAGGAACCAAGAACCTTAGCAGAACAAAATAAAGGTTGGAAAGGCAAAAAGTCGTTACTTTCATTGGCGTTTTCTGGGATTTCATTGGCGTTCTCCATTAGAACAGCTTCTTTCTTCAGTTTTCTAGTCCACGAAGCTTCTCTTAGAATTATTTTGCAGTTTGAAAGCAAAGAGAAAGAAGAACCAAGTTTACTTGCTCGACTCCCCACGATGTCGTTCAACAGTTTCTTCGAAGTCGGTTCCAAATCCAACATATCTTGTGGGCTGACGGAGACAACGCAAAGAAATAGAACTCGTGAATCGCAACGTTCAGTCCAAGGAGTCGTAGGCAAGGGATGGCATTAGCCGGGCTGAGTCCAACCAGGAAGTCCAAAGTTTGGTTTTTTAAAAACTTTAAAAATATAGAATATAACATCATTTTAACTTAAAAACTTTCCAATTTTAGGCCAATAAATAAGAGCTCAAATTTGACTCAATACTTGAAATTTGGGAAAACAATTCAAACCCGACTCGAAGCTTAATCAATTCAGACCAAACTCGTCAACCTCAAACCAAACTAAAACAATTTCGGGCCTAAATAACATTACCAATCATAGCTTAGAGCTTGACCCGTCCCAATTGTAAGATTTTTTTGGAAAAAAAAGGTACAAATTTAAAGAAATTAATGTTTTATTCAAATACTTAATATTTTTTCAGAACACAAAGTAATTTGGAGATCTCAAAAGTTGAAATTGTTTGAGAAATCAATGCTTATTTATTTCCTGCAACATACCAAATTCCTCGTAACTAATCATTTTTCTCCCCATCCCATGTGTGAAATATATAAAAACCTAGCCAAAGGAAGCCACTTTGACTAAACTTGATTCACTTCAACATAATGCAGTTCTACAATGTGGGTGGAATCCAGATATAGCCATGTGTTTGAACATATCCAGCACTTTCCAGTAGCTGATCTGCTTCTGCAGGACCGCGGCTTCCTGGTTTGTACGGAATTGGTTTCATCTCACCATTGTCAATCCTATGCAGAAGTGGAGTGAAAATTTCCCACGCCGCCTGATAATTGTAGCAGTGCAAAGTCAAATTACAAATGCAGCATGTATATCAGTTTAAGCACTTAAAGTAAGATAATTCTACCTTCAACTCATCTCTACGAACAAAATGCTGTTGATCACCTCTGATTCTGTACAGCCAAAAAGGGTTTGTTTTAATCAATCCAATAACCATCTCTATGGTAGACAATGAATTCTGTCTTAGCATATGCAGATCTTTCTAAACTAGTTGGATAGTCATGGAAAGAAGCAGATCTTTCTAAACTAGTTGGATAGTCATGGAAAGAATCTTACGTGTCAAGAATTAAACGCTCATACGCCTCTGGGATCACAGCATCTTGATAACGTTGTCTATAGGACAAATCTAGCTCACTTTGAACAGTTGACATCTCCAATCCAGGCTGCTTAACCTGCATGAAATACATATAAAAAGAGAAGGCAGAAGGCAATAATACGGCTCAAATTCATGAAGCAATTGAGACAGGCTTTGAAAATGGAGGCTTAATTTCTTCCCTTTCAGGTTCCATATGGAGAAATGGTTAATAAGCTCATACCTCACAGGTATTCCCCCTAAACATCTAAAGCTCCAATTCTTTAGTGATATACATTCCACTTATTTTCTAAATCAAACAACTCTGAATATGTATCATGCATGAAGAAATACATAACACAGATCGCCAAAACACGTACATACCGTAAGTTTCATGTAAATGGCTTCAGAAGGCTGAAGGCGTATTACAAATTCATTTCTACCTTGTTTCTTACCTACACAAAAAATCATCATTGTAGTAGAAAAGTGAGGAACTGCGATCAAGCTAAGTAAAACATGAACTAATACCCACATTCTCAACAATATAAAACCATACATTTGAATATATCACCAGGAACATCCTTAAACTGAACACGTATCTCTGCCTTTCTTGAGTTTAATGCTTTTCCGGCTTTGAGTATGAAAGGGACACCTGAAAAATGGCATGGGCATTACATAGTTTGACAAATTGAAATCTAGCCTCATACGAAGGTTCAAACTATAACGAAACACCGATTCCAGCTGAAATGTCAATTAAATCTCATATTCAGTTAGTTGGAAGAAACATACATAGTAATTAAATCTCATATTCAGTTAGTTGGAAGAAACATACATAGGCTTACCTTCCCATCTTTCATTATGTATGCGTAGGATAATAGTTGCAAAAGTTGGGGTGTTTGAAGTGTCAGGAACTGTTGGATCATCTCTGTAGCCTTCATATTGTCCAAGAACAACCTCTTCATCTTTAATTGGAAGTACTGATTGAAGAACCTGAATTTAACCAAGTAATTACTTAGCAGGATAGAAACAGCACATCCAACACAGAAATTTGACATAGGAACCAGTAATTGAAAGATCCAACTGACTAAAAGTGTAAGAAAGTTCTCATTGGAATCAGTAATTGAAGCATATTGCTTCATGATCAATTCCAAGAATGAATAAGGATAAAGTTCCTGATTTCAAGGATTGAAGAGAAAAGATATGCACCTTCACTTTCGCATCTCGAATATGCTCGGGCTTGAGTAATATAGGTTTCTCCATGGCAACCAGACAAAGAACCTGCATTTTGTGGAAAATGTGGTGAACAAATTTCATAACTAAATCGGAAACAACCTCTCTACTAATTAAAGGTAAGATTGCGTATTTCAAGACTTTCCTAAACCCTGCATTTAACGGGATTTTTACTGGATTATTGTTATTGTTGATGTTGTTGTAGATTTCATAAATGAATTACATTTCTCTTTTTTTATTCTTTTACTTTTCTTGTTCACATTGTTATAGGAGAAAGAAGGATATTTGCATTTGTTATATAAAAGTTAGCACAGCATCTCCAGTTTGAATGAATCACACATTCAACCGAGGTAACTAAAGTTATGACTTAACATAGAAGTATACAAAAAGACCAAAAGAATTAAAGTGATTTCGTCAATATGCAAGGATAATCCAACGGTCCTACGTAATATTAGCTTAACGTCATTGGATCTCACCTGCAATAGGTGATTTTGAATTATATCACGGATAATTCTGCAAGAAAATGAAAGAGATATTATCAACGCATGTCCCACTCCTAATTTACATAGATAGCCAACAGTGATAACAGTCCACATGAATTTTGAAACCAATTTAGTTACTTGGAACTAATAGTTTAAAATGTTGCAACCCTTAATCACTAGAAATGATCTTATAAAGAAACATCCAGTCCCATAGTAAGCAATAATATTCAAAAGAAAAAATAAGGTTAAAAAGCATGAATTCCATCGGATGCTCCTCCTGCTACGAAAAGCAAGCATTTACTGAGCATACCCATATTCGTCAAAATATCCACCCCGACCTTCAGTTCCAAAATCCTCGCGGAAGACAATCTGCCACAGAAACAAACAAAACTAGTCAGATGACAGTAAAAGCTCATGAGATTGGATAATAATTTATGAGCAATGCGAATTCTAGGAGATAAAGGGCACAATCTTGGATTTGCAAGTGCGATCTGAGAGAAAGGGGGTCACTGTCATAGTCATCCTGCTATTCAGCAGCATGCTTGTACAGTCACCTTCAGATCTAAAAACATGCTTAGAAATGTTCTCACCTGTACATTGTCGATGTTGTCACGATTCCAAAGGGGCAAAAAGAAACGATTTGCAAAACGAAGTACCAACTAGAGATTTCAACAGAAAAAGGAACTATTTCAGTTATGTTAACATCCATGAAGAATAATGATTTGGCCTCAATTCAAACATATCCTACCATGTTCTGCACCAACTCTTTTCCCAGATAATGATCGATACGGTAAATTTGTGGTTCCTCAAACAACTCTCCAATCTGAGAACTGAGTTTCTCTGAAGATTCCAAGTCTTTGCCAAAAGGTTTCTCAACAACAATCCGAGTCCATCCACCGAGATCAGCTGGAAAGCATTGAAGGGGAACATTTGTAAGGTCAATATGAACATTATGGAATTCCACTTGATCAAGGAAGCAAAACACAATATGCATGCTTGGACAAATAACCATGGTCTTTTAGCTCTGCATATCAGGAATTCGAACTCTAATTTTTCATTCTGCATTTCAAATTGTCTAACACACCCAAAAATAAGGACATGTGATTATGATAAAAGCAAGGGAAAAGCAAAAGGAATTTGATAACATTATAACCATTTTAGCTAGTGCTTAGTCAAAGTATCAGATTTGCATCCACCTTGAATTTCGAAATGTTTCATGCAAGGCAAATAGAATTTTTTGAGCATATAAAGTGTTTGCTTCAAAACCAAGGCAACAATAGTAAATATCAAAGGACAAATGGTCACTCCAAATGATTTCTGAACCACATCAGCAAGCAAGAACCTAAAAGAATAGTCAATTTAATCAAGTACCTCTGAACAAGAGCAAACACTCATAAAGGAAAGGTATCTATCTATTCACAGAGGCGTGAATATGCAAACCTCAGGAAAGAGAGAATTTCAGGGTCCTCTCCAAGGAAAATGACAAGCAAATAAACAAGGTCAGATAAAAGCCACTAAATATCAGGGTCCAAAAGAGCTTAGAAGTTCTTTTCCTTTTATGTTTTAACTTTATCAATACCCCAGAAGATGCTGACATACTTTCTTGAAATATTACCAAACCAAATGGTTCATCCTTATTAATTCTCTAACATGAAATGCAAATGGAAATAAAAGATTAACACGAAGGGAATGCTTATAGTAGAGGGAAAAGATGCTAGGCTACAATACTGGAAATATTTTTGTCAGCAGATATTACACTTATTCATGCAGCACTGTCTGATCATCCTGCAAACAGGTGGATATACTGAAGGTGGAAGTGCGAGATAAAATAACCTTCGCAATGACCCCTCAGCAGTGTTTTTAGATACTTCATGCTCTGAGATTTCCTTGTCCAATAGCTGAAATCCTTCCTCAGAGTCATAGGAACCACTTACATATTTGATCTATAGAATCACAAGCACAGATTGTGATACCGAAGCAGACAGAAAAGAAGCAACTAGTGAAATGTTAAAAAAAAAAAAAAAGATGCAGAACTAACCAGATTCAAAAACTTGGGTAAATCTTCTGAGATACCCGACAAACCATCCTTTTCAAGATATCTGCAATTGTTATTTGGAAATTATCTACTCTAATTGTTTCCAATTTGTTAAACTTTTGAAGTAAAAGGAGAGTTCAGAAAAAACTGAAAAGCCAGAGGCAGAAACATTCATCATAAAGTACGAGGACGCATTAAAAGTTAGAACTGGGATCATACAAAATAGTAAAAATAAAAATATCACAAATAAGATAAAGTTGATGGCTAGCACTAGCAGGCATGCAAGGAGATTGTTTTTTCTCTCCATTGTGTTTCAATGGCTAAAACAATGCAATCAAATGAGTGCCAATTGAAAATAAAAATAATGCAAACTATTTGCAGTTGATCCCAATTCCCAAATAAAAAGATATAGCATGCCCGAAGGCCATCAAGCTAAATATGTTAATCTTACCCACGGATGCGCTTTCTGAGATCATCATCAGAGATCTGCGTCCTTGCATATCCAAAAATGTGAACTTCACTTTCTTGCAGAAACCCCTTAAAGCATCAAAATAAATGTTTAGAAAACAGCTTGTGTAAAGATAAAATAAAAAATCCAAATTATGTAGAGATAAGAGATAGAAATGATCATCCCCATATCATCTCTATATAACTATAAAGAGAACCAACCAAAAAGGAAAAAAAGAAGCAAAAGAAACACCATAAAAACAGATGGAAGGCACGCATAGACACATAATCTTGTTATACCTGACGGTAGAGATTGAAGAGAGCAGGGAAAGTTTTCTTCTTGGCGAGATCACCGGAAGCACCAAGCACGATAATCGAGAGGCAACCAGTTTCAGGCACTCCATTATCACCGTCTCGTGCAAACGAGTCGCTTCTAAAGCTAGATCTCTTCTCCAGTAACCATTGACTCGAACCCATTTCCTAACTTTACTCAAAACTCCTTGATCAAGTCCTTCGTCTAACTACATCGCCATCAATCACCCATCAACAGAAATAACAGAATAAAATTTATTTACAACAGACAATCTCAACCCAGAAATCAACTAAATTTAACCTCAGTAAGAGAATAAAAAGTCAACAACTTTACCAACAACACGGGTACCCTGCATGTAATAATTGTAATCTAGGAGTCAAAAAGGACAATTCAGCTTCTTTTTCTGGGTTTCGTCGAATTTAACGATAATACATAAAAGTGTATCCAAAAAACAGATAAAAAAGACTCTTAAATCGAGCATCAAAACACATGGAACAAAAGGTTGCAAGAATTCACCACTCAAAAAGCCACAGATATCAAAAGGGCATTATTAAAATTCAGACCAGAAAACGCGGAGGCAAAAATTTACCTGAAAAGGGAAGGTCGTCAGCAGTGAGCTGTGCTATATGTTTATGGAAACAAGGGAGTCAGGAACATAGAAGTGTTACAAGGAAAATGTATTGGTTGGAAGAAAATTTATCGGATTGTCTGGTTTGAGAATTCAATGTTACCTCTAGCAGTTGCATGATTCGTTATAAATTTCGGATTTGTTCTATTGATTGAATGAATACGTTAAATGTGGGCAGAACTATAATGGAAATAAACTTGAACTTGGTTTCGTTCCTTTACGGAGAATAAATTTGACGAAGAAATTAGTAACACTTTTTCCGGCTGTTTGAAATTTTGAATTGAATTTATTAACGAATTTAATTTAATTATATTAATAAGATTAAATTGAATTTAATTTATATTGTTTGAAATAAACTCAGTAATAATATAAATAAATTCAATTGTATTGTTTGGAATGAAAATGAATATAATAAAAAATGAGAATAAATATTATTATTATTATTATTATTATAACTGGTTAAGAGGAAGGAATAATTACTATTAACATTAACAGTAGTTGATTTGTAAAAAATATTGAGAAATAAAAATTTATTATATTTTAATTAATTAATTAATCATATTTTAATTACTTACATTATAATTAATCAATTGCAATATATTGATTAATTAAAATATTGTAATTAATTGTAATTAATTATATTTTAACTAATTAATTCATTATAATATTTTAATTAATTATATTGTAGTTAATTAAATATTAATAATATTTTAATTAATAGTCTTTGAAATCCAATTAAGTGAAGCACAAGAGAGTAAGAAGGTATCTTCTTCAAGCTTCAATGTAATTGAATTCTTATACTTGGAGGAATGAATTCAATTTATAAAGAAGATGAGATTCAATTACATGCATGAATTGAACCCATCTATTTTTAGTATTTCCAAACATGTGAATTGAATTCAACTGCAGCATTGAATTCAATTCACACCTTTATAAACACCTCATAAAGTAGTTGTAATAACTCATAAACACCCTAAATTTAGAAGTAAGGAGGTGTTAGAAGAGGTTGTGCTCCTGTGTGGAAGTCAGTTGCCTCACTCCTAAGACATAGCCTAACGTTTTACGCATAGTTGCCTCGTTGCCTTGAAGAAGTGTTATTCTTAAACACCCTAGACATAATTCCATAGTTATTTTTGAAAAATAATTAGGGATCTAAGTAGTGGGTATTTATAGCTAGATAGGTGTTGAAACAAAACCTTAAAACTATTAGCTTTACATCGAGTTCATAAGTAGAGATGAATTGAAATAATATAAATAAATACAAAAAAAAAAAAAGATAAGGGAATGCTTTCGTCAACCATTAAGGAAAGGCTCGACTCTTTTAGAAAAGTTACATAACTCTTACTTTAGACTTGGTTCTCTTTTGATATTTAGACAAATCAGTAAGCATTAGTTGTCAAATAGGTTTTCGAAGAGCCCCTAAAATGATTAGCTTTGCAATGGAGGCTTTAGAACAAACTATACTCATCCATGGAGATCAAGTGCCTCGCTCAACGGTAGCCAGTGTTTTGAAACCAAGACCGGACATCGAATCGAAGACCTTACTGATCACCGATTTGATCGGTTTGAAGGTTCTAAAATGATTAGTTTCGCAGCTATTCAATAAGTTGAGAGGGTTTAGAAAATACCATGCTTTTAACAAAATCAGCAAACATATTGTACATAGACACAGAGACGACGAATGCAGAAATTA
>JANITW010000235.1:4424518-4449212 GCA_027564335.1 Erythroxylum williamsii | reverse complement strand
CTATAAATTTTAATTTATATTTGTTCTTAAAAAACAAAATTTTATTTAGTTATTAATGTGAATATATTTATATTTTTATAATTGATAATAATTACATACCAGATAAAATTTAAAAATAAATTTGTTTTAATATCTTACATAATATTTACTAACAAATTATTAATAAAATTATTTTATTTTATCAAAATAAATAATTTAAAATTAATTGTTATTATAAAATAATATTTGTATACAATTTTTTAATTATTAAATCAAAATTATTAAAATTATATATTTTGAAGATATATTAAATTTAATTTATTGGATTTAATTACAAAATTAAATAAAATTATTAAAAAAAATTAAATTACTCATAATTCTGACTAAAATTAATATATTAAATAATCAAATAATATATATTAAGTAATAGTAAATTAGATTATAAAAATATAAATAAAAAACCACTTTAAAAGAAATTAAAAGAACAAACTTTGGGTCCATTTCGTAAATTCAAAACCTTAGGGGGACTTACAGGTTAAACAAATCATTGGAAGCAAAAAATTTGGAAAAGAAAGCGAGAAGTGCCAACCAGTAGCAGGAGGAGCAAAAAACAATAGGGAAGAGCAAAAGCTTAAACAAAGAAAGAGAGGAGGAAGAGAGAGTGTTGGTTAGATGACGATGGACAGAGAGAAGGAGAGAGAGATAGATTTGGAGAGCGCAATGTACACCAACTGCTTGCTATTAGGTATGGATCCAACTATCATCGGACTCGGACCCACCAATTCCTCTCCTCGGGTTGGACTCTTCCGCCACTCCAACCCTAAACTGGGCGAACAGCTCCTCTACTTCATCCTCTCCTCTCTTCGCGGCCCTTTTCAGTCCGCTAAAGTAATCTGATTCTTTTTCTTTTTTCTTTTTTGATTGATTATTTTAGTGATTGATTTTTCGCCGTGGTTTTGATTAATGCTGTTTCGATCTTTTAGGATTTCGATAAGGTGTGGCCCATTTTCGATTCAGCGCAGTCTCGTGATTTTCGCAAGGTAATTCATTTTTCATTTTTCTTTTATTGGCTTTGTATGAGATTTAATTGGGTTTGATTTCGGCAGTGAATTATTTGTAATAGGGAATTTTTGAATCAGAAATGTTATGCTGATTTAGGTTGTTCAAGGGATTATTAGTGAGCTGGAATCCCAGGGAGCGCTTCCCAGGAGCAATTCAAGGGTTTCTTCGCTTGCTACTTGTTGTGGTCCGAGGTAAGTTTATCACTTTCTGCCTCTAATAGAAGGCTTCCATTTGATAGCTGGGCAAAGGAGCTGAAAATATGATTATAATGTTCGGTGTGTATTGAGCCAATTAGGTTCAACTATATTACAGTTCAATTCTTCTGGTCGTAACTGAAAAGTTCAGTGTCTCTTTTAGGTGTTTTTTAAGTCAGGAAGAGCCGATGAAAAATGGCTTTATTGCTGCTGCGTCTTCTGTTGTTTAGTTGGTTTTGCTGGTCGGTTCTAATGTTTAAGCAGTTTTGCATGTGCCATTACAATATGAACGCAGACAATATTTTTTGTAACTGACTAAAAACCAATCAGAAGGTTTCAGATTGGCAGTCTATTGAGTGCTTACTTGAAGAGGCTACTGATAACTCTGCAGATTTGTTGAACTTCTGTGGCAACTTTCTTTGCATGCTTTACGAGAAGTTCATAGACGGACATTTGCAGTTGATGTGGCGTCAAATCCATTGCCAGCTTCCATAACAGATGTAGCCTTTCAACATGCAACTACTTTGCTTCCTGTAACTAAGGTACCACTAATGTTGTTACCTCTTGTATTAAACACTGATCAAAGTGTTTGAGGATAGCAGTTATGAAATGATATTAACACCTTCACGGATCTCTTTGTCAAAATTATTAAGTCAATTCCAACTATGCTACGAGTGGCTAGGGTACTGTAATCTTTCACAGTTCATCATTTGATGGGAGGGAGTAGTGATTATACACCTGTGGGTCAATCTCTACTCCCATATGAGGTGAACATAACATGAAAGACTAACCTCCAGACTTTTTCATTTTACATTGATGGTGGGGAAGCTGAATGTCTTTCATGCATCTCATGTCTTTTGTGTCAAGATAAACATTACTCAAAGTTTTATATGCTCCTTTTGAAATGATCTTTCTGATTTTCTTTTCCAATTCTTATTTTTATTAGTGGGGAGCTTGGTGTGCTCTCACCTCATATCTTTTCTTTAGGTCTCAAGTTTCATACTTTGCTTTTATTTATAATGGTTGTGTTTTGTGGTGAATCCGTTCTTTTAAACAGGCTAGAATAGCTCTTGAAAGAAGGAGGTTTCTTAAAAATGCAGAAACAGCTGTGCAGAGACAGGCTATATGGTCAAATTTGGCTCATGAAATGACTGCAGAGTTTCGTGGGCTTTGTGCTGAGGAGGTAAAGTCGTGCTTTTTACTTGAAGAATTTTATTATACAAATACCTAGTTTGCTCACAGATTTCTGTGAAAAATACATGCATGTCAGGCTTATTTGCAACAAGAGCTGGAAAAACTCCATGACTTGAGAAATAAAGTGAAGTTGGAAGGAGAATTATGGGATGATCTTGTATCAAGTTCTAGTCAGAATTCCCATTTAGTATCAAAAGCTACCCATTTGTGGGATTCTATTCTATCTCGTGAAAGTAAGAATCTTTGGTACTTCTGGTTTTTGTTCAGTTACAAAACTTGAACTACTCCTAACCCTTGTTTCCTTCATGTTAATGATGATCGTTTTTTGAAATTCTACCATATTGAATTGATTACATATTTCTTCTCATTTTCTAGGTTTTCCTTCTCAAGTTTTCTATTTTACTTATTTGTAACAAAAGAATCTGTATCTGACTTGGTTCCATTCCATGCAAAGCTTAAAATGAAGAAAAACCTTCAAGTTTGTCATTACTTTTGGGAATTCATCTCTAACTGCTGTTGCCATTATGTTTAATTTAGGCTTTGCCATGTTTAAGGCTGAGGTTCTTCTCATTCCTCTTTGTACTTAGCTGGTAATTCCTGGTTTACAGGTAATCTGTCACATTTCATGTTTAAACATGTATTTTCATTTATGAACTTCATCTACAGGTCAGCATGAAGTTCTTGCTTCTGGTCCAATTGAGGATCTCATTGCTCACCGAGAACATAGGCAAGTAATATATAGATCTTGTTTTTTTGGATGCTGCAGATGCCATTTTTTCACGTTATATCAATGCATAGTTTTTCTTTTTAGGTATCGCATTTCTGGATCATCTTTGCTCTCAGCCATGGATCGGAGTACTGAGGTTCCTTATTCTGATGCACATCTGGATGAGATGGAACAAGATTCACTCCATCCACAGATAACGGACGACAAACATTCTCGAGTTGAGAATAGAGGTGGGAGAGTCCCCCCCACAGTTGATGTAGCAGAAATTATTAGGCGCTGGACGCATGCACTGCAACGTATTCATAAACAGTCACTTCATCTAGTAAGATTCTTAGATTTTAGGCTCATATATTGTTTTGCTGATATGATGTAGGGTTGATTTTTTGGGTGAATCAATACCCAATTGATAGTCCTACATGTTCAAATTTTCAGCTCAATCTCTTGCCTGTGTGTTTGCTATACTAGGATGTCACAAAATGTTTTTCCTCTTTGTTTTCCAAGTTTACATTCAAGATTTTCTTGATGGTCATGGTAAGATTGGCTTAGAAAATGATTGGAAATTCTAAAACTATACCCTGCAGTTCTATCCCTAAGTTGATTAATGTATATTTCCTATTGGGATCAAGATTGTGATTGTATATGTAATCATTTGTGTCTTATACAATTTGAACTGTTAAATGAGAATTTATGTTCAATTATGACATAGTGAGCTGTTTCTTTGTTCGGAAATTGTTCAATAGGCAAAAGCTAATGATGGAGAAGGTCCAGATATATTACGAAGCTCAAATGATGGTGGTAGAATTGGCCATGCTGAATCTTTAGCTGCGACTCTTGTGGAGCATCAACAACACTTGGCTAGTTTTCAGGTAAAGACTTTTTGTACATAGGAAATGAAGGCTGGTATTCTCCATACATTTACTTCAATTTTAGTGTCAGTGCATTTTTTGCCAGCAATTTAGCGAAGTGCTTTGGGTCATGGATTTTTGATTCCTTAAAACTTCTATTCGTGCCTGTGCTCAAAGTGAGGGAGTGTTTATGCAGTTCCATGGTTTAAGGACTTGAGGCTCAAGTGTGTTGCGAAGAAATTTAGGATTTATATTGATTTTATTCCTCTGCTAGAGTTTTAGCAAATCTTTACAATCAGGGCATGCTTTTATCTTTTCCCTTACCTTCCTCTAAACACATTGGGGTGTCCCATGAATTGCTTTGAGGATGTTATTAAAAATTGGTAAACTTTGCTTCTCTTACCTCTCTCTGTGATTGAACTGAAGCTTATCTTTTCTTCTCCTCTATCTCCTCTCTTTCTTTCTATAATTATGCTGGACTAGGTTATCCTTGCATTTTCCAAGTTACTTTTACAAAAATGGGTGAAATTTTAACAACAGTAAAAATTTTACCCTTTTCCCCCCTCTGCTGAAGCTTTTTCTTGTTTAAAACTTTTCTGCTTAGGTGCTTATTAATCAACTTAAGGAAGTGGCTCCAGCACTACAAAAGTCGATTGAAGAATGTACAGAGACAGTAAATAATATTTCATCCAGTATGCCACCAATGAATAGGCATTGTGGCCGAGCAACATCACCCATGCAAGCTCAGAGCAGCGGAAGGACAATGGTCAGTGTATATGCCTTAAAAAACAAATATTCTTAGCTTTATATAATTCCTTATATGGTTTCTTTTTTCTGTGTACAATTAGGAGAGTAGCTCAGATGATGTTGCCGATGTGACTTTGAAAATGTCTGCTGTTCAGCTTGACAAGGTTTCTGCTAGCCCCCATACTTTGAAATTACCACAGCTGTTTTGTTTAACTCCAAATTCTTCTGGAAAGAGTGGAAATGTACAGAGGAGACAAACATCTTCTGAAATCAACAAGGTGGAAAATCTGTCAAGAAGGCAATCTCTGGACCAAGCATTTGCAAATAACTGCTTAGATAATCCCTCACAGGGTTTGCTTCTTCCCTTTATTATCACTTTCATGTAATGCATTCATGTATATGAGCTTAAAGTTCTTTAGAGGCTTTATATTTTGTTAAGTGCATTTGATTTTGGTCTTTAAACAGGTTCTCTTAGGTACTTGATTTCTATTCTTCTCTCTATGCAGATAGTGACCATTTGTATGTGCAAAATCTAAAAAGATCTGTAAGAGAAGCAGCTTTGTCTATGCAATCCTGCTATTTGGGTTTGTCTCAAGAGAGTCAATCAGATGAAACTACCGAGCATTTCTTTTTACCTCCATATATGAATGGATTTTCTCGACTGACCCCAGAAAAGAAAGTGGCTTCAAAAAGTAAACCATCTTTTACACCTCACATTGAGTCTGCAGTGCTCGAGGATAATGCCCATGATGGTCATGCTGTGGGAACATATGATGATGTACCAGATCTCTTAAGTGAGATGGATTCACTTAGTGAATATGAACATGTGAATGGCTGCCTCTCAGGTACTGGCAAAAATGAAGCAATGTCAGATGGAAAAAGGTCTTTTTATGACATCAAAGAACCTCAAGATGGTGCCTTCTCTCCTCCTTTACTAATGGACACATCAATGTTAGCAGATTGTTATGAAGATCTACTTGGTATGTTGCTCTGACCATGACCTATTTGTGATGGGGACATTCAGGTTTTCAGTTCACTATATGGTGCATGAGCACTGAACCATGATAATGTCAGGGCTTCAAAATCAATATATACCTTTGCGCATGTCAAGCTAAAGTGCTGACAGCTATAGATCTGATGTAGTCGTATAGATTAACAATGTTTAATAACTATTTTGCAAGTAGTATTCTTTTGTGTTGTCACTATCTTGGTTTATGTACAAGCACTTTATTGTAAGACATGCAGTATAGATCCTGGCAGTAGTGCACAATCAATTTGCTCATCTTTTATCTTCTCAGAATATTATGAGATATTATAGCTTAAGAAATACTTTTTTGTTTTTCTTCTTTATTTGTACTCATTCCTAAGCTGTTATTTTTCTCAACTAAGAAAATGGTACTGAAGTTAAGCCTGGCTTATATCCTGCAGCCCCACTATCAGAAACTGAAAATGCTCTGTTGGAGTTGGAGCAGTGAATCAGAAATCCTGTTATTGGTCTGTTGATTTGCTGGGAAGATGAGGGGTGAATGTGATGATTCTTGCCATTTGTTGCAATATTTCCTGGGCAGTTAACTTTTTGTATGCACTTCTCGCTCTTTACCTTTTTGGCTCCTTTTTCTGCAAAAATGTTGTTCTATTTATTTACTGGAGATGGTAGACTGATTGGCGGTATTGTGAACATGAAGATGGCTAATATCCACGGTGGGATGTCACGGATTTGTCTGCCAAAGCCTATCTGCAGCCAACCAGAACACTTTCACTACCCAATTACTAACGATGCCAATTTTGTATCTCCTAATTTTAAAGTGGTGGATTCTGGGCGCTATTCCTTCATGTATATTGCCAGGTAATTATGAAGGTCAATTGCTGATGGCTTATTCTTTATTGTTGGTGTATTTTACTGATAGATTCGAAACGAAAACATTGCTACTCTCAGCTTTTGATTGTATTCTTCTCGTACTGTTGTACAGAATATATTTCTTTATAAAAGTCAGATGTGTAGGATTGGTGCCAACAAACATGTAAGTTACTAAGTTTTGCACCTTTCTGAAGAAAGCTACGACCTCCTTGTATTGGCCTAGAACCAGCATCTCATACCATTGCAACTGTTCTGTTCAAGTATGGCATGATTCGGATTTTTTCTGAGCATCGGCATTCTAATCCTGTCGTTTCTTTGATATCAATTAGCCTTTGGCATGTACATACCATTTTTAGGTATGATAGAAACCTCCACCACCCTCATTGGGATTGAGTTACATAATGATGCCAACCCAAAAGTTTAAAGTTGAGAATCATACATACCTAATGATACCAACCCAAATTAAAGCTGAGAATAATACTGTTAGTTTATTTATGCTGTTTATGGCCAAAGTTTCTGTAATCCTTTTCTCCTTTGCACATTTTCACCTGCAAGTTTCATCTTAGAAGATTTTCAGCACTTGTTTTGAGCACTTCTTGGGACCAAAGACTGACACAAGTCTATGCAACTTTTAGGAATAAACAAGCCCATGCTCCACTGAGGCCACACTCTAGAAGAAGTAAAGCATAAATTACACACTTGTATCCTGCATGTTTGAAAAGAACCCAGAATTTTAGAAGCAGAAACATTCGTCAAAAGAATCTTCATTTCTATGATTGTCAAGTTAGAATACTTTAATATGAAGAAAACTCCTCTTCAGTTGTCAAATTAGAATACTTTAACATGAAGAAAACTCCTCTTCATGTATCCAAGTCAAGTTAAAAAGTTATCTATATGCCATAAATAGTACCTTCCCTTACTTCACATGCTACACCCATCTTGACCAATCTGTTTCCAGTGAGAAGTGCCTTTCTGTTTTACCTAATTTGTTTTGGTTTTATTCAACAGAGCTGACCTGACAACTGCTTATCTGTAATCTCAAAGAAGAAAAAAAGTTTCTACTTTTGCCAGTTGAGTGCACTATACTCAATTAGTCTCCCCTTAGATTTTGCTAATTACTGTCATTTTTGGGATGGTTTGATATTGCAATTTGGTGCTGAATCACTAAGTCTTGCAACTAATATTTAAGTATTTTTAAATATCTTTTCAATATTTATAAATCAAACATTTTCAATAAATTATTTAACGATTAAATTTAAATAATATTTTCAAACTAAATGACCAATTGGATATTCAAATTAGTAATATTGAAAAACTTAGTCACTGGAATAATGAAATTTAACAAAATAAGTGATTGAGAGTCTAAACTAGTAAAAAATTTATTGTATTTTTAATTCTTATAAAACTTTTTTTAATAACTTGAAACTAGAGGGAGGGAGGGGGAGAATGGTGCGCACGCGCATGACAGCACGTGGATTGTTGGTTTAATCAGAAATAGGTTGATAGTACTAGTACCGCAAACACTACCGGAAGGGAAAGTGGCAAAGTGCTCCTTGGAGTACAACATAGCCCAGTCGAGGATTTTTGGCGCGTGTCTTAGTAATAACATCTTTACCCGATTACGCTTTTACCCTCGTCCTTTTTCTCCAATCCCACGGAATCCCTAATCCCACAGGCCACAGGAACAGGAATTTCTAATGTGGTAAAAAGCTTGCATGCCTCTCAAGAAGGATGCTTTGGTAATAAAGGTTGTAACTTTATTATGTATAACTTGAATATATTAAACAAAGCAACCGTAGTTTTAATGTTTTATTTTTGAGGTTAGAATCTAATATGAAAGTCATAGAAACAAAGGAAAAAAGAAAAGAAAAGAAAAGGAGAGAACTTTTTGAAAAGAAAGAAAACTAGAAAAAGCATGAAAGCAACTCAGCAAAAACAGTAATTTTTAGCCAACAAAACACAACAACATAGGAAGCAGAAGCAGAAGCAGCAGCAGCAGAAATTGTTGTTGTCTTGAATCTTCTCCATCTGATTCTTCTCAGCCCATCTCTATCCCTCTCTGTCTCTCTCTAACAGAGGGGGAGAAATCAAAGAATTGAACGTTCTTTCTGTTGGTATGAATTGGCACTAGTTATTTTTCTCTGTCTAGTTTGGTTTTGCTACCTTTTTTTTCTGTCTCCCTCATGTTTTCTTTCTTTTTCCTGGTCAATCTCTGTTTGGCTTTATAAGTTGTCAATATTGGTTTAATGGGTCATTTGTTTGCTTTTTGTATCCCTAGGTTGCTTCTGTGAAAGATATTCCTTTATTTGTTCAGATCATCCCGGGATCTTCTTATCTTTCTGATCCAGTTGAATTGTTTGTCAATCTTTGAGACGCTGAGATAGATTGTAGAGGCAGAGATACTGGTGAATATTCATTTCTACCTTTCCGTTTTAAAGTATTTGTAGAGAGAAGTCAAAGTCTCTCGAGTTGCTCATTCCGTCTTTAATTTAGTTTCTTCACTGTCAAATGCATCTGGGTCTCTTATTTGAAGCCAAAAGACCGTTTCTTTTTCCACTTTAGGTAGGTTTCTGATGCAGATTCTGTAAAAGCGGAATTACAGATGGAAGAATTAGCATGGGTTTTGCTTGGCCTGACTGGTTTACAATTATATGTAACGAAAGCTTGGGATGATGCTCATGTTCAATATTTTCCATTTTCTTGAGAAGTGTGTGCCTGTTTTGAACGAATATATTGATTCCTCAAGATGGAGTGTCTGTAAATGATGTAAATTACGTTGTTTCTGGATTGTGTGTTCTGCTTGAAATTATTTCTGGCCTTCTTTTCTTAGAAAGCATGACTTAAATGGTGCTTGTTTTATGTTACTGCTTTGAAGAAGTATCTATAGGTGTTGAAATCTTCACTGGCAGAAAATAGACACTCAATTGGCAAATAAGTTATGATCAAACAGATACTTAATAGGCTTCCAAAGAAGCCATCTAAGTCAGACCGCGAGGGAGGGGGAATGTCTACATCCACATTAAATGCTTCTACCAGCTCAAGAAACAATGACTTAGCCAATAACCGATATGGAAACTTGGGGAATGCATCTCTCCCTGGTGGTAATTCTGCGTCTAGTTTAGGATCGTACTATGGCAGCAAGTTAGCTGTAAATGCATCACTTAATGGAAATCTGTCTGCTGGTGTATATGATGCCTTGCCGAGTTTTAAAGACGTTCCTAATTCTGAGAGGCAGAGCTTATTTATCAAAAAGGTGAACATGTGCTGTGTCATATTTGACTTTAGTGACCCGACGAAATACCTCAAAGAGAAGGATGTCAAGCGGCAAACATTGGTAGAGCTTGTGGATTATGTTTCCGCAGTCAATGGAAAGTTTTCAGAAACTATCATGCAAGAAATTGTTAAGATGGTGTCTGTAAATTTGTTTCGGACGCTAAGTTCACCACCACGTGAGAACAAAATTTTGGAAGCATATGATTTGGAGGAGGAAGAGCCCTCAATGGACCCGACATGGCCTCATTTGCAAGTTGTGTATGAATTCCTTTTGAGGTTTGTGCAGTCACCGGAAACTGATGCGAAATTGGCGAAAAGATATATTGATCACTCTTTTGTTCTCAGGCTGTTGGATCTATTTGATTCTGAAGATCCCAGGGAGAGGGAATATTTGAAAACAGTTTTGCATCGTATCTATGGGAAATTCATGGTACACCGGCCTTTCATCAGGAAAGCAATCAACAATATCTTCTACCGCTTTATATTTGAAACTGAGAAGCATAACGGAATTGCGGAGCTGTTAGAAATTCTGGGAAGTATAATCAATGGGTTTGCTTTGCCACTGAAAGAAGAGCATAAGCTCTTTCTTGTTCGAGCACTCATTCCCCTACACAAACCAAAATGCTTACCTATGTACCATCAACAGTTATCTTACTGCATCACACAATTTGTAGAAAAAGATTGCAAACTAGCAGACACTGTAATACGAGGGATGCTAAAATATTGGCCAATTACAAACAGTTCAAAAGAGGTTATGTTCTTAGGAGAGTTGGAGGAGGTTTTAGAAGCAACGCAGCTTGCAGAATTCCAGCGTTGCATGGTTCTCTTGTTCCGCCAAATTGGCCGTTGCTTGAGCTGTTCGCATTTTCAGGTAGTTAACATAGTTGAATTTCAAAATAGTTTGGTTCAGTCAGTCCCATAACCCCACTGTTTTTTTTTTCCTTCCATTGATAATGCATTTTAAGTCTTCCAAATGCTGTTTATTTCATTCTTCTTGCTTCAAGACCCAAAGTCTTTTCATTACAAAACAATCAAGATGTCTGCTGCCCCATTCTTTTCTCAGCTGAGTCAGTATTCTATGGATGCCCAAGGACTGCTGTGGTTGCCTTTTCTCTTTCCTTTTCTGGAGAATTTTTGATGGACAGAGAGGATTATGGTTCTCTCAGATGAGAAATAATTTATGGCATTCTTGTTTTGGATCTTTGGTTCCCTTTGAGTTATTGTCAGCTAGGATAAGTTACCCTTTTAGTCTTTTGCTAGATGCTTTTATGGGATTGTGTTCAAAATTGGAAGATGTTCACTTGGATCTTTTGGTTAATTACATATGGTAGCAATCATGTGCAGAGACTTTGGAAAGTCTCAACTATCCTCATGACTGTAAAATACAATGCATTGGTCTAAGTATAGTCGTATAGGTCATTATTTTTTCTTCATTAATAATGGTTTCTAGTTCTTCTCATGAATTTATGTTGGTGATAAAGATGGACTGCATTTCTTCCTTTAGCTAGCATTTTGATGTCATAGTTTATTTTGTAGCTCCATTGTTCCCTTTCTCATGGCAGACATCTAAGATTTCTTTCTCTACCGTAGGTGGCAGAGAGGGCCTTATTCTTATGGAACAATGATCATATTGAGAACCTAATCAAGCAGAATCGTAAAGTCATACTCCCAATCATCTTCCCTGCCTTGGAGAGAAATGCAAGGCAACACTGGAATCAGGTAGTGCAGAGTTTGACACTAAATGTTCGCAAAATCTTTTCTGATGTTGACCCAGAACTCTTCGAGGAGTGCTTGCTAAAATATCAAGAAGATAAATCACGGGAAAAGGAGGTCAAGTCAAAATGTGAAGCCACATGGAAACGCTTAGAAGAGATTGCTGCAATGAAAGCTACTAGTAATGAACCGGTTCTCGTCTCACCTAAAACCATAACGCGCACATCTGGCTAGAGAGTTGGGAGACTGTTGTTGATATTTGGATTTTAGAATGCTAGGAGGCACCTGTTGGCAAACCATGAGCTGAGACCTTAAGTTTAAAAGGTGGAATACTGAAATAGTTTCCGACTGCTTGGTTGTTTCCTTCTTTAGGGTGGTCCGTTCGCCATGCGATTACCACACATTGGGTCAAGATATGTTTGAAAACATAATATTTCCCCATTTTTGTAATGCTTGTGGACTACGTGGAGCAAATCGGTTGGATTCAGACTTGACACGGCGGACCCTGTCTAACCTCTTTTATTAGGAGTTCTGATAAGGGTGAGTGGAAAAACTTGAACTCGATGTGTACTTTTGTCTTTGTATATTGATTGTCAATTAGCGAACATTATGGCCAAGGTTTCAGTTACATTACTTATTCAAAGTTTTAGACATTTTGTGCTGCAACAGTAACTGTCTATGACCTACGTTAAGAAACATGAAGAGATTTGCTAAAATTAAGCACTTGCAGTAAATATTAGATCCTTCGATCTTGTTAAGGTTCACTTCAGGCTATTGATTTGTGACAAATCAGTTGACACTGACAGGAATACTAGACTGCTTTATGTTGACTATTGGTTATGAGCCATGGATCTTTCTTTAATTCCTTGTTATATGCTTTTCGTTTCATATTTGTATGTACAAGTTTACAGCAGAAATAATGTTTTGGATTTTGGAAAGGAGAAGAGAGGAGGTATTGGAGCATTAAATACTGTCCAATGGCTGTTTGAACATGTCGTTATTTATCAGTGTCAAAGATTTGCATGGTTGTGAAGATAAATGCTTGTCAGGCTCTAACACTTGGAGTAGGAGGAGCTGAATCTGATCACTTGGTTAGCTAGCAACTGATTGCATTTGTCCTTTAATTGATATGCTTTTTGCTGTCTAAGATCAATCTTACTTTATAGGAACAAAAGGAGGTCCTTAATCCCTGCTCTTTTTGATGCTATGGTCTTCAAGCACTCTACTGGTTACTTGTTGAGCAGCTTATGGAATTGTTGACCCCTTAAACAAATCCAGACAAACACACCTCTCGATTGTATATTGCACTTCAACTCTAACCATATAAACAAGATTGTTCCTGTGCCTCACAGGTTACATCGACAAGTTAAATGACGAGTCTAACGGCCTTATTTGTTCCGATTGTGAGAAGAACCGATAGCTTTTCGGGAAATTTCCAAACGAACAATTTCAACTAACCAACTAACAATTGTTGTCTTGCCCTTAGTTTGTTTCACACTGATTCTGGGAAAAAGGAAGTGAAAGTGAATTGCAGGGAAAAGAAAAGTTGGGACATGTTTGCTCTTGTTTTGTGGTCTTGTAGTAGAGAAGCTATCGGTAAAAATGGCTTCTTCTTCTTTTCTTTTTCTTAAGGAATTATTGGAAGGTCTTAGTATATTTGTTTTAAGGAAAAATAAATAAGTAGGAACTAATTAATATTAAAATTTATCATTCTCTGCCTTTTTTATTTTTTATATTGGTAAAACTTGTAATTATTAAGGATGACAAATTTGGTTTGGTTTGATTCAATCTTAATTCAAAGGGTCAAACTTGAAAGCTATTCATTTAAATAAATTTAAGTAAAATGATATTTTTTTAAAATACAATTATTTTAACTAATAATTTATTAAAATAACAAATTTGAAATTTAAATAACCTTAAATTTAAGATTAGATTGCAATAAAAAATTAAAATCTAATCGAATACTGTAGATTTTCATCCGTATTCCAATACGCCAGATTTAGAGGGGTGAAATAATACATAGAAAGACGACATGACACAAGCATTCACACACACAGACATAGACAACCGCTTCCTACCTCCTTGGACCTTATCTAGTAATGTCTTACGGAAGGCCAAAACTTAATTTGCATGTAATGGAATAATTTATTATTATTCACCAGTACCCTCATCATCAATCTGCATTACTTATCAACCACTCTGTGTCTCTATCTCTCTAGCTCTTTTCTTTCCATTAAAGATTCAATCTTTGTCTATGGTCAGTTGGTCACACTTCTACGCCTATAAAGATTCGATCTTTATCTAAAACCAGACTGAATAAAACCCTGAATCTGATCGATTCTAACGTAATCTCATGCTTTTCCCTCGAATAATTCCAAACCCCTCAAATTTCTCACCTCTCTCCACGCCATAAAAGCTTAGCCACTCCTGACGGGAAAGAGGAACAGAGAGGGAAATGCCAACCGTGGCTGTGAAGCTATACAGTGTTTTCTTCAAGTTCCTCTTAAAGCACCGATTACAGAATCGGATCCAAACCCCACTTGATTCGGATCCTTTCGGCGTCACGTCCCGGCCGGAGGAATCCGTTGCCGCCGTGAACCCTTCATTCTCTGATGGGGTCGCTACTAAGGACATCCACATCGACCCCTTAACCTCCCTCTCTGTACGGATCATCCTCCCCGAGTCCGCTCTCAAACCCCCAGAACCTGATTCCAAACCCCCCCTCGCGAAATCCAAATCAAGATCTAAGCTTTCGCGATCCGATCTTACATGCCAGAATGACGCCATACCCGTGCATCACCATCCCCGCCGCAACAGCGTGGGCCCCCCTACTCCAGTCGACGTGGCGTCGAAGGAAGAATCGAGAAGAAGCTATGGTTGCAGCAATGATATAGAGGCGTTGAATTTGAGATCGGAGAGATTTAATGGAGTGTATCGAGGGTACGCCCCGCCACCGAGGGATAAATCAAGGAAATTGCCGGTGATTTTGCAGTTTCACGGCGGAGGGTGGGTGAGCGGGAGCAACGACTCTGTGGCGAATGATTTGTTTTGTCGGAGGATTGCGAAGTTGTGCGATGTGATCGTGTTGGCGGTCGGGTATAGGTTGGCGCCGGAGAATCGATATCCGGCGGCATTTGACGACGGGTTAAAGGTGTTGCAGTGGTTGGGGAAGCAAGCGAATTTGGCAGAGTGTAGCAAATCTTTGGGGGGCGGAACGGAGTATAGGAAGGGCGATGTTCATAGGCATATTGTTGATACTTTTGGAGCCTCCATGGTTGAGCCTTGGTTGGCTGCTCATGGAGATCCCTCCAGGTATATATGTATATCATTGTATACTTGTTTGGAATTTGGAGTTTGGAAGTTGTGATCTGCATTGTCTGTGTTACTTATTGTTTGAATGATTAAATGAGCTGAGATTGGAAAAGGGTTTTGGGAAAGGAGGGGTTTTTATTATTTCACTACACTATAGAAGATGTTAAATAAACAATGATGGGTATGTAATTTATCTGGTTTAAGGAGGTGCCTTCAAATGGGACATGTGATTTCCATCTTTTGATAGCTAGGTGGAAACTGGTATCATCTCTCAAAATGATAATGAGAGCTAATGGTACCAACGAAATTCTAAGGGGCCGCATGTACACTTTTTGTAAGACAGTTCCTTTGCTGAGGGCACATGTTAGATAGGGCAGATGGGGGTGGTATTGTTTTTTCTTCGTTTTTATGTAGTAACTGATTGTTATGATGCCTAATGTCTTGAGTTATTTACTTGAAGTTTTTTATGTGACTTATATGTTAGTCTTCTCTAAAACTTGAATTGTAGGACAAATTAATCTGTTGAGGTGCCAACCTCAGAGTTCATTGATGGCAGGATTGCTACATGGTAGAGATTATAAACTTTATCTTTATCATTATCCCATAAATGTCTCGTTTAGCTGATGGGCAATACTATTAGAAATTTTAACTTGTCTCTAAATTAGCTTTTGTGCATGCATGCACAAGAAGAGGAAAGCTTAATCAAAAGAAATCCTTTGTATTGATCTTCTCCTCTGTCCTATAGACACATTTAATGAAATAAATTTTACACTATGCTTTTATCTTTTTTCTTCTATAATGAATAAAGCTATGCCTAGATCTAAGGAGTGTGCAAAGAGTTGGATTTAGCTTAAAGGTCTGCGGTTGTGGAGTGTCCAAGAATGTAATAAAATAGCTCTCATTGTATTGCTTTATTTTAAAATGAATAATAATCAGGACCATTACATAGATTTTACGTTGAGATATTGAAGGAAAAAGAGTGAGAGATCAAGGATTTTCACGAAACTTAGGAATGTGGTTGGGTGTTTTTGTCTGTGTAATAAATGTTCTGTTAAATTTTTTTCTTGAAAATGTTGTACAGTGGTATAGAAGCATGGTTCACGATAGTATCGACTCCTTAAATATCATACCTATCAGTGTTGTTAATTGCACTATATGACATGTATTGATAATATCACCACAAATTAACCTTAAGGTTGATCATGTAATGTGTATAGTGATCTTTAACTTATGGCCTTATTGAACAGGTGTGTTCTACTTGGGGTGAGTTGTGGTGCAAATATTGCTGATTATGTGGCTCGAAAATCTGTGGAAACAGGCAAGCTTCTGGAACCTGTGAAGGTTGTGGCACAGGTTTTGATGTACCCATTCTTTATTGGGAGCGTTCCTACACACTCTGAGATAAAATTAGCAAACTCCTATTTCTATGACAAGGCAATGTGTCTACTTGCATGGAAACTATTTTTGCCAGAGGATGAGTTCAGCCTTGACCACCCAGCTGCCAATCCCCTTGTACCTGAGAGGGGCCCTCCTCTGAAGCTTATGCCTCCAACACTGACAGTGGTAGCAGAACATGATTGGATGAGAGACCGAGCCATTGCTTACTCTGAAGAGTTGAGAAAGGTGAACGTCGATGCACCTGTACTGGAGTACAAGGATGCTGTCCATGAATTTGCTACCCTTGACATGCTCTTGAAAACACCTCAAGCGCAGGCCTGTGCTGAAGATATTGCTATCTGGGTTAAGAAGTTCATCTCACTTCGAGGACATGAGTTTTCTTATTGAGTTCTAGGAGATGAAAAAATTGCTATCTGGGTCAAGAAGTACATATCATTTTGAGGAAACGGGTTTTCTTATTGAGTTCTAGGAGATAAACCAGTCAAGGTTTGCAGCCAGAAGATGCCATTGGTTATTTTCTGTTACACGATGGGCAAGAGAAGAATTGAGCCATGCCGCCACTCAGGTTTGTGTGGATTATGGGGTTGTTTTCTATAAATATCGGGTTGGCTGTTCCTTACTGGATGAGAAATCTAGATCTTCTTCACTTCCTGTCATATACACCTTGTCCTGTTTTGTTTATTTTTGTAAGATATACAACTTCTATGAGAGTAGGATTAGTACTTCGTGAGTTGTGATTACCCTTTATTCGAGTAATATGCCACATTGGGCAGTTTCTCGATTAATTTTTTCTTGTCTGTAGATGTGTATTATGCTCTACTGAAAACATCTCATCAATGATAATTTTCTTTCTTCCTATTTCCATCTCCATCATTATATGCTCTATAGCAAGTCGATATGTATATGTATATATGTGTGTGTGTGTGTGTTTGTGACAGAGATACTATCGATCTTAATAAGCAACTACAGTGAAGCCTCTCCTCTTTCCTTATTACATACACCTTTACATCTGAAATACAAACGTCTAAACACCTATACATCATGTGTGGATACATGTTACTTGTATGTGTGATAAGTGAAGAGGCAAAACACTCTATGAAAGAAGAAGGTTAAGGCAAAAGGTAGTGATGTGGAAGACCGATAAGTGGTACAGTCATGAGCAGTGCTAGTAACACCACTCTGTTGATATCCCTTCCGGTGACCACTGCAGTTGAAGGACTTGTTGATGATCCACCGGTAGCATTATTGTTTGAAGTAGACGGTGAATGGGGAGGAGATGGCAAATGGAAAGCAGAAGGAGAAGGTGTTGGTGAATGGTGAGGAGCAAGTGCTGGCTCGGGTGGAAAAACTTGGGACATACCGATTATCACCACCATTGCAAAAACCCAAAAGTGTGCCAGTTGAACCAAAAAGCTTCTGCTTGCCATGTCTAAAGATTATTGAAGAATATAAGCAGTAAAGAAATGGGTATGCTTCTAAATCTCTGAAACTTGATGGGATTTTATGGGCGGTGAGCTCAGGCTCAATCCTGGGTAGTTTCATGATGTCTCATTATCTTATCTTCATTTAGTTATTGTTTTTGTACCGTGAAAGAAAAGAGGCCATCAATCTCATCGTGTACAAAGATCAGATTCAGAAATTTTTATCAAGGAATTTAGGAACTCAGTATGGCAGATGCTACTACCAAAACCATAAAAGAAAAGAAACAAAATTTTCAATAGATTGACTAGGTTTTTATTGTATATTTATAAAGATAGTGACAAGAGAGATATAATCAGCAGCTTCTGATCAAAGAGATCATATGTGACCTGTTCATAGGATTCTAATGTCTGAAGTTGACAAAATGTCTGACATTCATGGTTAGGTGAAGTTGACATAAGATTAGGCAGCTTCTTAAATGTAAACTACCTCACATTTCACCTGGAAAGCAGGAGTGTTGGCATGACCTTAATTACTTGCAACAGTCTCGTAGGTGCTACTTTTTATGTAAGAACGTGTGCCTGTTAAATTTGTCTGTCACTATCTTCCACCCGTATTATGATATGCAGGTAAGAGGCATGCTTTTCTTGCCGTAGTTGCTCAATTGGCACTGTTAATAGAATAGTCAAAGAAGAGAGTTTAGCTATTGTTTAAGAGGACAAAACGATACTCGTGTGCAAAACTAGGATTCCAACAATATCAGCACCATAAAACCGTATGGATGCAGTGCTATGCAGATTTTGCAGCAATGGTGAATTCAAATAAAGATTTCAGGATTCCACTAGTCAAATAAGTATCTGATAGCACCGGTGAGTGCCAAGTGGGGGGAAGGAACTAGTCCAACTAAATGGCTTTGTGTAGTTGAACTTAAATTAGCTAGCAGATGCTGTTCAGGTAATTTCAGAAAAGTTGATTCTACCAAACAATCAGGAATCTGATAATAGCCATTAGCCAAACTTTGTCTATTTCTAGTAACTTAAGATCATAACCACAGTCATATGCTTTCAATTGATTTCCAGCAACTTTGTCTATATTTGCAGAAAATATATTGCTGATTCGCACTCAGTTTCAATGAAACCTCTGATATCAGCTTAATTTGGTTCATCTGCGTGCCCATGTTAACCTACATAAAAAGCGACTTTAGCAATGTAGCACAGGTATTTGTACATAATTGGTTTGTTAGCAGGAGATAACAACATAGGACTAGCAACCAGAACAAACAAAGGCCTACAAAGTTGTCATTGTTCTCCCCTAGGAATTCTACTCCCCCTCTTTAAATATAATCAGAACCAAAAGAAAGTCGACGAGCAATTATTGTTTAAAGTTTTTGGTGTATCACTGCCCCCTCAGACGAAAGTTCATGGCCCTAGATGCCATGGCTCTCAAGTTTGCTCTAGCCAAGGAAACTGAGGTCCTTGAAGATTGGTCATGGTTTCTCCCAAAAGCCTCCCTGAATTCTTCTCTCTGCAGCCTTAGAGCTAAAGCAGCATCCTGATCTTGGCTGAGTGGCCCCCTTCTTCCTCTTCCACTTCCACTTCCATCTCTGCTTATAAGCCGTGAAAGATCTTCCAATTGCTGACTTTGAGTTACTTCAGAATGCTCATTTTGGCTGAATGCCCCTCTTCTCCTCATACCTGCATCCCTAGTTGACACTCCAGAGGATCGAAAACTTCTGCTTCTCATATCAGAAGGGTGACTTTTTTCCGAACTTTGGCGTTCGGTTTCCCGACTATTCAAGGCCCCGGCTGCTTTTCTTGCAGCAACTTCTTCTGGGAATAGAAGCTGTATTGTATTCCAAAGAACAGTGTTCACAGTGCAAGACCTCCCATTGCTGCAAATTCACCAAGTACTACATTCAATTCTAATTTATGTAAAATATATGAAACTCAAGTTATATCCTTCAATGCCAGACCAACACATAAAGCTAGTTGAATTGACCTTATTAGCTGTCTGCATTTTGGGCACCTCTTGCCACATTTGTCAGCAGCAGATCGCAGACATTTCTTACAGAAGCTGCAACAGAAAACCAAAGGAAATCATTCAGGAGTCAAAAGAAATATGATTACTATTCTTAATGAACACATCATAAAGTTTTGGAACAGACCTGTGTCCACAAGAAGTGGTACTAGGTTCAAAGCAAATATCTAAACAAATCTGCCAACAACCAAAAGAAAGTTAAAACAGCTGGCTTCAATAAGTTAACCTCAGAATGGAGAGATGTTTAAGAGATCAAAAGGTTCTTACTGCACAAGAAAGCTCTTCTCTGAGTTTGTCCATGCAAGGAAGAGCCGATTTGGAGCATGAAACATCTGGGTTCTGTTTACTTGAATCTTCTTCTCGTGTTTTATTTTCTACTTTCTCCATAAATTTCGGTTCTTTGTTCTGCTTCCCACCCTCTGGCCATCAAAGGTATACAAAATTAAATAAAATTTTCACCGAGATGCAGCTCTTGAACTGAAGCAACAAAAACCCATTTCTAAAAGGTTGAAAAGACAGAATCAACACCGTGTTTTACAGGTTCTTCATCATCAAGGTTAAGAACAGGAACAGGAACTGAAGTCTGTGTCTTTTTATCCGCTCGGCGCTTCCTGAGGGTTAGAGAATAATGTAAAACAGAAGACTCAAAAAGACACCAATCAACTAAGTAATCAGGCTCCATTGATTATTTGATAGTAATAAACTTTCCCAAGAAAGTAAAAAGACTCAAAACTTGTAGTCTTATAACTAAGTTTCTCAATCGATCCTTTTCATCATTTCCCAAGAATCCCTAAAAGAAAAGGCAAGTGAACTGACTTACTTAAACTGGTGCATTCACTTTACCTTCTTGAATTGTTGGAAGGTGGGGTCTTGAGGATCAAAACAGAGCGTTTCTTGAGATTAAAATCCCGATCTGGCGTATCTTCAACAATGAGGCTCGCGATGACGATGGACTCTTCGTCCCAACCAGCCATGGCAGCCACTGACTTGAAACGAGGACTGAACAAAATCTCCATACTCTGACCCGTTCCTACCGTGGTCGATTGCTTTAAGCCTTCTGGAGTCTGCTTCAATTCCTCGTCCAACATTCTGGACGTCTGGGTACTGTTTGGGAGAGAAGAAACAGAGAGAAAATGACACTGTTCTTTAGAGGAGAGTTTGGGGACTAAAGTTTCATTTACCTTCTAACGGTCGAGTTATTTTTGAATGTGTTTATTCTCTTAACGGCTATATTTTGTAGGGTTACGAAGGAAAGGTGTATACACTCGTACCAAGAGTTTTGGTGCCTCACAATCCATCACTATTGACTTGCAATATTAAAACTATCAACAAAAATAACATCTACAACAACAATCTTTATACTTTAATAAGAGTTTGCTTGAAATGTTATATCTAAAAAAGTTTAATAATACACAGTCTTATCTTTATTTAATATAGAGATTGTTTTCGTAAATATTAAATTTATGTAATATTTTTAATAATTTATCAAAATATGTAATTTATAAATGATGATATATATATATATAATAACAAGAAGTTTTATTAACATATAAAAAAGGAAAATGAATAGGTATTAACAATTCTATATTAACTTAAATTATATTAGTTCGATTTTCCAAATCTATCATGGACAATTACAATAGAGATAACAATTTTGACTTAACCTCACCTAAATTAAATACATCAAATATGAGTTATTGAATTTTAGATAAGATTTAGATTTAATTAACAATTTGAATTAATCTAAATTAGTTCCAATAGAATAATATCATTTTAATCTTTGATTCAATTAAATTTTGAACTAATTAGATTATAAAAAAAAATAGTCTTAACCCCATCTCACCTAACTTTTTGTCACCCTACAATAACAACAATTTAGTAAAAATTTCATTGATATATCATATTTAAAATACACAGTCTTATCTCTAACTAATAAAGAAATTATATTCGAACCCTAGTTTACAATAAGGTAGAACCAAAAGTCAATACAAGAGATGATACCTACAAAAGGAGATTGTTGCGTTCAATAATTCCAAAACTTTCTCTATAATCCTTTCTTTGAGGTATTAAGCTTTTACATATTTATCTACAAAATGAATAAAACTATATTCCCTATATAAGTTTCTTTACACAATACATAATTGGTTCAAAGGTAGAAAATGAAAAGCCAAAAAAGTTTACATCTTGCTTTAAACTCTCCATTTCTCTTGGACCAAAATTTTCCCCAGTTTCTTGTTCCCTTGCTGCCATGGGAAGATATTAGTTACTGGGTCCTTAAAGTTCAGGACAACTCTATCCCTAAGCCCAGTGTCTTGGACCTCACAGAACCGGCTGGACCAATCAGGTGGCTCAACAGGCTTTGTTCCTAGCCCAGGGGCTCGGTCCTTGGACCCGACATTTTGCTCATTCTGCCAATCAGCCACATACGTAGCCACCCTCCTGTAGAACTTCTCTTTGAACACCTCCCACACTTGGTACTTGTAGTGATTGATAACCAGCATCCCCCTATCAGCATTCACACAATTAAAACCTTCCCTCAAGTGGAAATGGTGCACCACATTGATCAATGTGGAATTCAATGCCTCGGGCCTTACTATACTCTTGTGCCTCTCCGGTGCTAACAACCGGCATGTATACCCGACCGTAACGCCTTCCACCGGAATGCGGTTTAGGCCAGACGGCCCAAAATTATGGCACGCTACCCGTATTTCGCCAATTTCCTTGGGCTGCGAGTGATTGCTAATCACTTCATGTAAGGATGAACCCAATGGCAAGTGAAAAAACTCGTCTACGTCTATGAATGCAACCCAGTTGCACCAGGACCGGGCTGTTAAGGCACAATGTGCAAAGCCCGACTCTTGGGTCTTGATCCAAGGCCACACACGCTTAGAAATGTTGAAATTGGCATCAGCTAATGAATCTATGACCGTGTCAATGTCATCATCACTATTGTTATCGTAAATGAACCATCGTTGCACGCCAATTTGGGCATGGTACATGACCCATTCCTTCAAGAACCTAGCTTGATTCCGTACCATAGTACACGCGCACATATCGTATCGCTTTCGGGACACCTCCGGGCCGGGCCCAGGTGAGAAACCGATGCCCAAACGAGCTACTGAACGCAACGTTCCACTGCCCTTCGCCCTAACTGAGACCTTGATCCCATCATTCTGAAGGGCATTCAATACGCTCAAAGGAGTTTCACACCGCACGATCTCTTGAGCGACAGATATGACACTCGATCGTAACAAGAACTTGGGTTTCCTAAAATCCCATCCGTACACGCACTCGAATCTTGAAGGCTCGTAAACCTTATCCGGTCGTAGATTAAGCCCCTTCACGAAGGCAACCGTAGTGTTGTCACGGTCGATCGTGGCTTCGTAAACTAGTGAGTCCCACTTGTGTATGGGTCCAGGATGGAGGAGGAGGGCCCCAGACTCCAAAATCAGAGAAACGGAGAAGCCACGTGGATTGAGAGGGCACCGTACGATCTGGTCACGTACGCCCAGGTCGTTGATGTGATCAGGCGGCTGAACGAAGGCCGACCGAGATGCGTTGGGCGACAAGTAAAGACAGTGGAGGCCCTCTTTGGTAAATAACGGAGTTGACGGAGGGTATGAGAGGAAAATGAGAACCTGATCAGGGAGGATAACAATATCACGAATGGACACAGCTGGAGAGTCGCCGGAGATCGCCTGCATCGCCGGATTCCGCCATCCGGAGACGATTTCAGGATGAAACTTTTCTGCAAAAAAAAAAAACAAAACAAGTTATCCAATACTCTATTAAATTCAAAAGAAAGAAAGAAAAAAAAAAGTGGGGACGTAATTAAGGTACGTACCTCTTTGAAACAAGAGGTGAAAAGTGGAGAAAGAGAAGCCAGTGAAGAGAACGCAAGAGACGACGACGAATAAGGTGCACCAGAAGAACCTACTCCACGAAACGACGTCCCGTTTCCTCCTATCCTTCATGATACTAATCAGCAATATTTCAAGTTCTGCAGTTGTTGTGTTGTTGTAAAACCCAACAACAACAACAACAAACAACCCAACCCAGTACTACTGCTGCTTTCTAATACTCGTTCTTCATCTTCTTCTTCTTGTTCTTTCTTGGTATATACATAAAAAAACAAGGAAAGAAAATGATGGAAAGGAAGGGAAGAGAAAGGAAAGGAAAGCGTTGTTGTGGGTGTGGGTGGTGTGGTGTTTGTTGTTATCTTTCTTTCTTCTCAGTTCTTGAAATCTCCTCAGAAAGTTTTAGGATTGAAAATGAGAGAAAGAGAGAGAATCGGAGTTGATGGGATGAAAAGAAAAAGAGAAAGAGCCGCCTGACATATCTCTCTTTTCTCCTGTTTGCCTGTTTCCACCGTTCATGTCGGTTTCCTTGCGGTCCTTACTGCTCTCTCCCCCGTTTCTCCTTTTATTCAAATTAATAATAAATAACTGATTTAAATAATTTTATTTTTATACATAATTTTTATTTTTATAAATAAAATAAATTAATTATGAAAATAAATTTTTATTAGTTCAAAGTAATTTTAAATGTTACTTTAAAATTAAAAATAAAATACGTCTAATGCCTTTTGACTTTTGATGTCATTCTTTTTGCTGTTAGAAGTTTTGTATCAAAGCTTTGAGTCTAGTACACAATGTTAAGCAGGTAGAGATCCATGTGTTTTTTTTTTCCGCCTAATATTTTAAGAGAATCTCAATTACAAAAAAAACATCTTTAAATTATTTATATTCATATTAATTTTTACTTAAATTAGGTAGGTTTTTTTTTAGGAAATAAAATTTTAGAGCTTGTTTGGATAAGTTTATATTGGTAGAGCTTTTGACAGTAAAGCTTTTGTCATTAGAGCTTTTCTAAGAAATCAGTTGACCATTTGACTGTCAATTAAAAAAGAGTTTTTTTGAAAGATCTTCATACAATA
>JANITW010000235.1:4383704-4405757 GCA_027564335.1 Erythroxylum williamsii | reverse complement strand
ATTTATTTTTAATTTTTATTTAATTTATAATTATTATTAGTAATAAAAATACTTATTATTATTTTAAAAATTAAAAATTCACAATAATTATAAAAGTTGAAATAAAAAATAATTAATTAAAAAAAATTTTAAAAAAGAAGGGGAAGGAAATGTTAAAGAGAGAGGAGGAAGATTTACAAAATTTTAAGAAATTTTGTAAGAAAAATTTTCCTATTTTTAAAAATTTTTAATATTAAATAATATTTAGCCGATATTTTAAATACCAACCAATATTACCGGTACCATTCAAAATGATTCGGTAACAACTCATATTTAAACTAAGTACGAACCAACAATTTATTTCGTACTAGTCCGATAGGGCTCATACCGGCCGGCTATTCATAATCCTTAGTCTGTAATAAGTAATAAAAAAAAATGTCAGAATATCTAAATACCTAAAAAGACGGGCCATTTCAAAGCATAAGAGATTCTTGTTTGTGGGCTTACTTTGTCATTCCAAAAGATCAGGCCTGTACCCAGCCCTATGAAGAGCACCGGAAAGCAGCAATGGAGATACTAAAGAGCATTTTGGGGAAGAAGCGGTGAAGAATGATGATGATTATTATGCGCACATCACTCAGACGGATCCATACAAACGTGGATGCCCCCAGACTCACCAGATTCAATCTTCAAGCTCCAAAATGTGTAAGTGTTTACATCTGTTCTTGGTTCTTCCAAAACGTAGAGTTGTTAAAGTTTTGAACTTTAAAGTGTCCGTTTCTTTGGTCTCTGGAGTGGTCTTTTTAGAGTTGTTAAAGTTCTCAACTTGATCCAATGAGTGGGTTGTGCGGTTTTGTGGTGTTCGATTTTTTGCAGTTTGAATGCGCTTATGACGCTGATTTTTACCCCAAAATGGGGCGTTGCTATTGAATCCAGTCTAGCAGATTAGTCTCTGCTTGAATCTTGATGGGTAACTTGTATACATATTGTACCATAGCCGATACGTTTTTGTTCTTGCGAGCTAGAAAAGTGCTTCCGGGACGTTCTTGAATTGTCAAGGTTGAATTACCTATACTTCTACGTTTAACGGTCAAAGGTGAATCTCCTTTGATGGTTTTGTTAGAAAATGAAATCATCTGGTTCCATCTCGCAGTTTTTGGGTTCTCTGTATAACGTGAAATGCTAAAGGTTGAGGAATTGTGTACTGGCCATTTAGCTCAATACCAGAAACTTGACCAGTAAACTTCAATACTAACAGCTAATTTTTACGGATTCATGAATGGTTACCTGGATTCTACCATATCATGTTCGTCAAAGAGGACTACTTTTTATGTCAACCATGTCGAAATCGAACGTGAAGTTCTCACCTAGATAATTTGACCTTTTCTTTGCTCTAATTTCATGTGCCCATTTGCAATCTGTGCATTGTGAGCTCTAGAGTCTACTATGTATTGACTATCTAGTCACTGAGCATAAATTTTTAGTTGGGCAACTAGGTGTTCTCGTACTAGGGATTATAGTTTTTGTATGCAAGACTTTGTCGGTGTTAAATGCTTTTCATGAAAATTGAACATGTTCATGAAAATTTGGTGTGCTGATGTGATTCATTTAAAGGATGTGTAAATGGAAACTAACTGTATTGTTTTCATATTCTTTAGGCCACTAAGTTTGTTACGTACTAAGCTTGCTTCCAGCATGTTCCTTCATGAGTTGCATTTAAGTTCTTTGCTTATATTTTGTGCCTTTTGAATATTGTGTTCCAGGTAGAGGTAGAATATGCTAATGGCACCAAGTTTAGTTTGTCAGCTGAATTTCTAAGGATAAATAGTCCAGCTGTTGATGCGAAAGTAAGATCAATTAGGGGTGATAAGGTAAACGATTGGAACCTGTCTTTGCTATATTATATTTCAATTCTATTTTTAGTCTTCTATTGTTGTGCACATACATGTGTATTTATCAGGAGAACGCCTATTGAAAATGTTGATTACTTTGTCTGCCAATATTCTGAATCATTTGAAGTGACTTGTGGTTAAGGTTATTTTGTTGATTAATTGTCTAGAATGGTCTGTCTTCATATTAGTTGTGCACTGCAGAAGGATTATGGTTCATTTTACAGGGCTCAAGAATCACTGACGACAATCACAAGAAATACGTCAATACATGCTTATGGATCATTTTCTACTGATCAATACCTGCTTATTATTATAATAAACAGAAACGTGCTTATTCTTACTTTCATTTACTAATCAAGCAGAGATGTATTCAAGAAATATTCTATCAACATTTTTTAAGTGCTTGTACAGCAGTCTGTTAACTGCCCCTTCACTGTATGCTGATGAATTGTCTCCTCTTTTAAACATTCGATATGTTGAATGTTTATTGAATAAATACATTGATGTTTTTCAATCCGTATAACAACTTGGTTGATCCTTCACGTTCACTAACCAGGTGATATCTGGCAGGCGTCATGTGGGTATCATGTCTGCAGAACCTGTGGGTAACTATGGGGTTAGGTAGTTTGGGCTTAAAATTAATGCATTTGTTACATTTATATCCATAATAATGACTTATGGAAGATGATGAAGTGTTTCTTAAGATGGGTTACTTTTGCTGGATTGTTCAGGATACTTTTTGATGATTTGCATAAAACCGGGATCTATACGTGGGATTACTTCTACCACCTTGGGAGCAATAAGTTTACCTTGATCAGAAACTATATCAGGACACTAAGGAAGCATGGACTCAGTCGTGATCCTCTGCAGAGAAAATGATGGATCGAAGAATCCTTTACCAATGCTCAGGAATTAGGATGAAGATGGCAAACAAGCTTGTAAGTGATGCACTGCGGAAGCCCAAGCAAATGCAAGTGTTCTTTACTAGTTTTCTTTGATTTCTACCATATGCAAATATGAAAGCCACATTCTTTCCAACATATGAACAGTTTCATGTTTCTTCCACCTGGTTACTTGAAGAACATAATAACTGAAAAGACAACAGAGCATCGATTGCTAATCAGGGGCACCTGCTCGTCACTTTATAAGTGGAAGCATGACTTTGAAGGTCTTAGCTCAGTGGTTGCTTTTTCTGTTCACCACCAGTACTTCAATTTTGCTGTAACTTGTACCTTTTACTCCTAAGCTAACGTGAATGAATATGCAAGTTTCCGAGGACGTATATGTAATAACATTGAACGAGCATTAAAAAGGAACTAGCATCAATATATACACTCCCCTTCAATCCGAGAGATCAATTATCCCTGCTCTAAATTGGCATCTTCATTTAGAGCAATAATGGTTTTCCCAAATTATCGAGGCTGTTGCAGAAAAGCAAAGAGTCAACCTTGTACCAAGCACTTCATTCCATGAGGCGGAAAAGCCTGGAAAATTTAGCTTTCAGTGAAGACAAAACATGCAGAATGCCAAACCCGAAAGTGGCTTGAGTTTGGTTTTGTGCTCAAAGGATCGTGGTAACTAATGGGGAAAAGCTTACAAGATCAGGTTTGACGTGCCTGACATGACAGGGATATGTACTAAACGGCAGTGAAGGTTCCCTGGAACTGAAGACACTGGTGTAAACGGTGACCTTGGCACTGGTCACGACGAGCTGGCCAAATGAAGAGTTATGAGAAGACTAGCGCAAAAGTCGAAGATGGAGTCTTTGTACACTTGCCACTCCTAAAAAGCAAGCATCACAAGCAAAATTGTAGATTTATGTACAATAGAAACATGCTAGGAGTGTTTCTGTATATCTTTCTTAAGCATGTGAAATGAACTCTTTCTGATTGAATTCAGGAGCTCAGTCAGTATTCCAATTTAGAAATAATCAATTACATATCCAGCAATTCACACAACCGAAACTACAAGTTCCTCCTACACACTATAGCCTGTGGTTCTACATCAAAATTGTGGGTTCACAAGTAAAACAAACAATTTCAACAGAAACTGGAGTTCTAGTAACTATGAAGGCTTTTTCTTCTGTCCACTTCTTGAGATGCGCTTCAGCTCTTGTGTACCCCTTTTAAGTCCCCTACGAGTGCCATAACAGAATTCATTACAAAGCTGGACTAATAGATCAAGAAACAGATTCAAGTAACAGACATACCTCTGGTACAAGTACATGAAGATGTAGAAAAGCGACAACAATATCAATATCAGAACAGAAGTTATGATGTACAGCACACTTGTCTTCTTCTGCAATATGGATGAACACATACAATAGAGATGAATTAGTAATCCGATGTTCAATTATCTCAGCATGACAATTCTAAATCATGATGACTGTAAGGGCAACTAAGAAATCTTAAATATAACTATTCCAATCAAAATGTGAATATTCATAAAAGTTCAATTTATATGCTTGAAATGATCTTCACGAAACAAAAAGGAAAAAATGTTCCTGATGATAGGCACCAAGTTCTCCTCATTTCACGCTTATTTCTACAGTAATTGTTGAAGATTCTAAACATTACCTCTCTCTCACTGTACATAAATTGGTTGTTATTCGTACTACGGCAGATTCTAGTCAAGTAAAGAGGTAAATTTACCTTGCTCCCTAATGAGAACAGTTTCTGGCCTCCAGAACAAGAGTGGGAATCACAAAATTGACGTAAGAAGAGCTCTGTCAGTTCAAAATATAAGTTAGTTTTTATCATGAATAATGAGACCAAGAAGCTCTTGATTGTATTGTCACTAATACTAAATTACTACCATTGAGACGATGAGCTGCAGAACCTTCATTCACTGGAAAACAGCTACTAGCTAGACTCTGCATAGAATCATCAAATTATAAGCTGAAGAACAATATAGCCTTAAAGCACAGGTATCCTTAGAGGCAACCTCACACAGATGTTTATTCCGTGCGGCAGCTGCAGGATTGCACTTAGTTTTGTGTGGCAAAGAACTCATCACACGGTCACAGTGTAAAGCACCACATACATCTGCCAGGCATCTTCTATGAGTCTGTCACAGCAAAAGCAAAGAATTTTTACATCAATATTTGAAATAAAACATGCTGAGGAACCAGCTCGGCAATGTCTGGGAATCGAATTTTTTGAAAACAAGATAGGAGTGTGGCAATCGAAAAGCAAGTACAAGCAAAATCAAAGACATTGATGCAAACTGGATGAGTATCTCAGTGAGAAGAAACTTTAAGTATGTTGTAGTAAGACATTTCTTTCCTGCTATGAATGTAATTTTACCAAAGATGAAGAAGAAGTGAATAAATTCATCCGTAACAATGAATATCCAAATCAGAAACATCAAGCTAAATTTATTATAGAGCTTATCATACCAAAAAGTTGCCCAATATGTTATAAATTATCGAATCAAAATGCAGAATGAACTAAGTACTAAGAGCCAAAACTTGATACAAGAACATATTGTCATGGGATACACCAACAGAAGATAATTACAACGACATACCACATTCAGCATATCATAGTGTCTGTTATCGAAATGCTTGTCGAGGTATTTCTCTTCATAGAATGTCTTTTTACAGTAACCGCAACGCCATTCATTCAAAGCCACGTGAATCTTGTGCTCTTCCTGATCTCTATACATGTCGTTTTCAGGATGAAGCCTACACCTACTTGGAATCCGATAGCCTTCCTTCTCAACAAAAGGCATCAAATACTACATGAAAAACAAAACTCTGTAACCAAATCGTTGAACGAAATGAGGGATATTCAATTACAGTTGTATTTCATCAAACACCTCTTCTACTATTTTCCACGCCGCCTTACTCCTTTCTCTTGAACAATGCACTTCATGGACATTCCCTTGTTCTTGCTCGAGAGTTCTAAACATTAACCTTCATACATTAGTTATATCAAAAATATACAATAAAACCAAACCTGAAATAATAAATACCAAGTTAAAGAACCTCGAGCCATGTTCTTTTTCATAACTATTTCTTCAATTCCAAAAAACTAAAGAAACCCAGATCAGAAATTTACTCAAAGGTGTGCTCTTTAAAGAGGAAACCAACAACCCATATCTCTATTCAGGAATATAGCAAATGTAACCAATGCCGATCTTACCTTGAACGTGCAAATTCTCCATGAATCTGAACGGATAAAAGAAGGAAAGAACAAAGAACAGATAAATATCAATAGCCATGATAAAGACAAAAATTGATCGACGACAGGGAAGCAAAGTAATCGCATCTACGCATATACACACTCAGTAGTACCTCGAGCAAAGAAAAAGTAGAGAAAAGAAAGAGGAAAACGATAAGCCGTGTTGGTGGCTTGTCCATGGTTAGTACGCAAGCATCTCATTCACTGTTTATGTAAATCAAAAGCGTTAAGAATTATAAGAAGGGAGCAAAATTGACAACTGCTCCAATGGCAAAGGTGGAGTCTTGAAAATGGAAGAAACCGAAGGAAATAAGAGACAACAGAACTAGAAGTTCCCAAAGGTGCGTAGGTAGGTACAACCTTGACAGAGAAGAAGTAGAGTCGTTTATGATGACATAGAAACCAATAAATGATCGCCACGTGGATATATTTTGTTGACTTGCTTCTGCTGACGTGGGAAATCTTCATTATCGAACAAAGTCAAAGCTTAAAAGGGGTGTAGAAGAAATGCGTTTTCTTATTTATTAAAATTGAATTGTAATAAATTTACAATTTTCATACTTTTAATTTTAATTTTTATATTTATAACACAAAGTATGCTTTGGTTTCGCGTAAACAGAGGGACGAAACGAATCTGACAGCAACTATAATAAACAGAGTTCTTGAAGATCTTAAGAATCTCAGATCCAGGAAACTGTAATTTGATTTCTACTTTAACAACTCATTTACCATTACCTTCATTTGTGTTGTCATGTAAAATCTTTTGGTTAATAATAGTTAATGGTGAGCTAGCGGCCATTTCCTGGCCACCTCCTAGCCAACTCTATGATATTACTCTTCAAAATGCTTTAAAAAACCAATCTTTCAGACTTTGACTTCTTAGAATCTCTCCATAGTCGACGAAATTTAGATCTTTGAGAGATGCCCTTTTAGAATCAGGCCTTGAAATCCAGCCCCAATGGCCAAATTCATGGTTTTAATGCTTCTTTTCCTGGCGTGCTGGTTGCTGTTATTTGTTGGCGGAGAATCGAGTGTGGAAG
This sequence comes from Erythroxylum williamsii, assembly GCA_027564335.1. Taxonomy (NCBI): domain Eukaryota; kingdom Viridiplantae; phylum Streptophyta; class Magnoliopsida; order Malpighiales; family Erythroxylaceae; genus Erythroxylum; species Erythroxylum williamsii. Next base: position 4,398,662 of record JANITW010000235.1, on the reverse strand, counting down.
GGGGTCGTAGGATCCACACGCTGTTCTCTGTGGAGTGTCAGAATTACTTTGATTGGCAGACAGTGGGGCTCATGCATAGCTTCAAGAAGGCTCGACAACCCGGACCCGTAACCCGACTCCTGAGCTGTACGGACGATGAAAAGAAAAATTACAGAGGAATGCATTTGGCTCCCACTCTCGAGGTGCCCTCTATGAGCAGACACCCCAGAACTGGCGACTGGTCAAGTTCTCTGTTTCATTAGTCATTCTTAGAACACTAAACTGTAGTGTCTTCTTCTCCCTACTAGCTTTGTGGTGGAAGTCTCAGATGAAGCATCTGTGCTTAGATTCTTAGAGCTGATGTTTTTGTCGTTCAAATTTATTTCCTTTTTAACAACTGACACGACATCTTTGAATATTTTAGCAAAACTACATGAGATGAGGATTAAGTGGTTTTATGCTCCTTGTTTCTTGGTTGGCGTAAACTGCTTTTCTGATTTAGTTTTGCCATCTTCATTCTCAATGCATATCAAGTTCCGTCCCATTGTTTTGCAAAATGAAACAAATGAGAGATTGTCACTTGTCAACTGCATTCATCTTTTTTCACGTTAGCTTCTTCTCTTTAGTTTAAATGACAGAATAGATTCTAAAGATTTTCTTGCTATTAATGTCCTCGCCCTTCATTCTGTTTTACAGATTCCTTGGCTGTGGCCTTCCTTACCAAAATGTCCTGCTGTCATGTGTCTTTGAATGAGAATTCAAATCAGTTCTTCTTGTCTCTTTCTGTGACCTTGTTTTCTTTTCAATGAAGAGTTGTCTTAAGATGCCATATTTTCACTATGCCTGCAGGTACCCTGCAATCAACAAACCTGCTGGAATTGTTCACTGGCTTAAACATTCTAAAGACGCAGATAATGTTGATTGGGTTGTTATTTTAGATGCAGATATGATCATTCGAGGTCCAATTATACCTTGGGAGCTTGGAGCTGAAAAAGGAAGACCTGTTGCAGCATACTATGGGTACTTTCTTAGGCCTTTAGTTATCAATATGGATTGGCTGAGAAAAACAAGAAACTTTTCCCTTGACGAATTGCTGAAATGATCATTGCAAACTTATTTTCAACCTATCAGTGGTGTTTCTAAGCTATTGCATAATGTTCTCACTGTCATGTCTATGCACAATTTTCCATTATAGTAGAGAACAATTCTGATGCAATGTGATCTTTCTTGTAGATAGAATTAGATAATATTGGGCATTTGGACGATGAAATCAACCACATTTTTGGAATAATGTGGAACAAGTCTCATGTTGTTTCCCATTTCAGTTAATAATTTATGGCTGTATACTCACTTTTGTTTGTGTTTAATCTATCCCTTCTTATGATTTTCAAAACAATATATGATGCATAATAGGTACTTGATCGGATGCGACAATGTTTTGGCTCAATTGCACACAAAGCATCCCGAGCTATGTGACAAAGTTGGTGGGCTTTTAGCCATGCACATAGATGATCTTCGAGCATTAGCACCACTGTGGCTTGCAAAGACTGAAGAAGTGCGGGAAGATAGATCTCATTGGGCCACCAACATAACTGGCGACATCTATGGTCAAGGATGGATAAGTGAGATGTATGGCTATTCATTTGGTGCAGCTGAAGTAAGGATTTGTCTTAATTTCACACCAAGTTACCTTCTATTTTGCACCAACTATATTTGCAAGTATAGTTTATCTGTTGTTCTTATTTTTGTCTGTTCAGGTCGGACTTCGGCACAAAATTAATGATGATTTGATGGTCTACCCAGGGTATATTCCACGAGAGGGTATTGAGCCTATTTTGCTTCACTATGGCTTGCCTTTCAGTGTTGGAAATTGGTCCTTCAGTAAATTTGACCATCATGAAGATAATATTGTCTACCAGTGTGGTCGGCTATTTCCTGAGCCTCCTTATCCTAGAGAGGTATGAAAACAAAAGAAAGAACATGGTTTGGAGTGTCTTTTGGGATCTACATTTGACCCTTTCCAAGCATATGTCTTGTCCTTGCTTTTATTGGTAGAGAAGTATAAGAATTTGACTATTAAAGCTTTTGATTGTTTGCTTGCAAACCCCATTGGATCAACATGATATTACAAAAGAAGACTTCATGAGCTAAGCTAGAGTTTTTTAAAGGCCAATTGTGTATCTTCATTTATGCAGGTGCAAGCAATGGAAAATGATCCAAATAAAAGGAGGGGCTTGTTCTTGAGTTTAGAGTGTATAAACACTTTGAATGAGGGCCTTCTTTTACAACATGCTAGAGACGGATGTGAGAGGCCAACATGGTCAAAATATCTGAACTTTTTGAAAAGTAAAACTTTCGCTGAATTGACTCGACCAAGATATCTTACTCCCGAAGATGGAGAAGCTAAAGAAGCGAAAAAAGAGCAGGAAGAAGTTGATGAACCTCAAAAGGCACATCCAAATATCCATACTATATTCTCCACAGAATGTACAACTTACTTTGATTGGCAGACTGTAGGACTTGTACACAGTTTCCACCAGAGCGGCCAGCCTGGGAATCTCACACGCCTTCTCAGTTGTACAGATGAGGACTTAAAGCAATACAAAGGACATGATCTGGCTCCCACTCATTATGTTCCTTCCATGAGCCGGCATCCACTAACAGGCGATTGGTAATTTAACTCTGTCATTTTGTGTCATTTTATCCATAATCAACTACTGTAAGTAAATGAATTTGGATTGACATCCTCTGATGAAATTTGGTGGTCTGGAAGGAGAGTACATAATGTTGTAGCTGAAAAGCACTAGAGACAGCCCCTTTGTTTCCGTAAATGATGGTAGGAGCTTCTTCTTGGAAATTTATATGTTGCACTTGTGACCTTGTGTCTGGCATGTTTGTCTCAACTGGCTACTTTTGGAACTTAAACTTCTGCCATCATGGTTCTATGCCTCAAACTTGGTATTTTCCACCAGAAAATCTTGTCCCATATTCCGTTAACAGGTGCATTAAATTAGAAGACCCAAAGAGGATCTAATGCAGCTGGAAGTCTTTTCTTTTGTAAATATTTCCTTCTTTTCTATTTCAGGTACCCGGCAATTAATAAACCTGCTGCAGTTGTTCATTGGCTTAACCATGTAGACGTTGATGCTGAGTTCATTATTATTCTTGATGCTGACATGATCATGAGAGCTCCAATCACACCATGGGAATTCGATGCTGCACGTGGCCGCCCTGTATCAACGCCCTATGAGTAAGTAAAGTTTTGTATGCCCTTGCAGTGTTTAGTTAATGGAAATTATGCATGGTTTGGTTTATCTCTCTCTCTCTTTTAATTCTGGCACACTACTGTAATGGAGTGATTACACACCTATTAAGGTCAGTAACTTTATGCTTCCCAGTTACCTTATTGGCTGTGACAACGAGCTTGCAAAAATCCACACACGCAACCCTGATGCTTGTGACAAGGTTGGGGGTGTAATAATTATGCACATAGATGATCTTCGAAAGTTTGCGCTGCTATGGTTGCACAAAACAGAGGAGGTCCGGGCTGACAAAGCTCATTATGCTACTAACATAACAGGAGATATATACTCATCAGGCTGGATTAGTGAGATGTACGGTTACTCATTTGGTGCAGCAGAGGTATTCATTTCCTTTACATCCCATCTTTACTTATGCTGCCATCATTTGTTCTGTAGTTTTCTCATAGAAATCCCAAAGGGAGTTGCACTTGTTAACTTTAGTGTTTATACAACATTAATCTTCTGATAGGTGTGGATGGTTAATAGCCTGTAGTTGATAATTCCACTAATTGTAGAATTCCAACAGGTAAGTTTTGTTACCTTTTATGACTTAATTATTTATTCTTTGTGCGCAGATGAATCTACGCCACATTATCAATAGTGAGATATTAATATATCCAGGATACATCCCCGAGGATGGGGTTAAGTATAGAGTTTTCCACTATGGACTAGAATTTAGAGTTGGGAATTGGAGCTTTGATAAAGCAAACTGGAGAGATCATGATATTGTCAACAAATGTTGGGCTAAGTTTCCTGAACCTCCAGATCCTTTAACTGTGGATCGGACTGATCACAGCAATCTCCAGAGGGATCTGCTTAGCATTGAATGTGCAAGGGCACTTAATGAAGCATTATACCTTCATCATAAGAAGAGAAACTGTCCTGATCCTAGCTCCTTATCCAGCTCAAATTGGGATGATAAGAAGGAAATAGGGAGTTCGAGGAAATTTGGTAGGTTTACAGGAACTGATGCTGTAAGAAGCAGCCCTATGCCAATCAAGCATTCCGAGGAGTCATCTCTCGATGCAGCAGACGGGCTATTTGGCTCTTTTAGGGTTTGGGTTGTTGCTTTATGGGTGATTTCTGGTTTGTGTTTCTTAGCAGTCATGTTTATGGTGTTTTCAGTTCATAAAAGCAAGGGAACCAAGAGTAAAAGTTACAGAAATAGGAGAAGAATTTCATATACAGGTTTATTCGACACCGGTAGTCGTCGTGATAAGCTTGGGAACAATGTTGATGCATCTTTGTAACATTAAAACTTACATGGAAAATACTACAATGATTTTTTTCTGACTCGACATGCTAGAGAACTTCAGAAGGCCTGGAGGCAAATTTTGGAAACCTATGCTGATATACCAGAAAACTCTGATAGCTGATCTATTTTTGACTCAAGTTTTGTCTGTTCTTTGTGTTATAGCAAGCTTCTGACATTGATCATATCTTTTCCATTTCTTCAAAGAATGTGACAAAACAAAAAAATGAATAGGGCCTTGAGAGTAATGTTTCTGCAAGTTGTTTTCCAATCTGGTGTATGCGTTTGGTGATCATTACAGGTCTTATATCTGTTGTATCCTCCATTTGTAAAAGTTACTTACTCAGATACCCATCTCAAATCCACCACCATCTCTGTGATAGTCCTAGAAAGAAAGGTTTTGATGGGTAGTAAAGAAAGTTTTTGTTGGGAAGTAATAACTTCAAATACCAACTTATATGCAACTAATTCTCCACACACCCAATTTGATATTTGTTTCAGAGGCAGAAGAAGCTAGACCCTTTTTTTTCGAGTCTGTTTTCTTGAAGTTCAAATCAACTAACAAAAGAAGACCGTTGGGACACCATGTGGGCCCCGAAGCAGTTGGAAAAAGCTTGGAGCTTTCGACGCATGGTCTGTGGACCCAACCTTCTTGCAGAATGCACCATAAAAGCTTGGAGCTTGCCTTTTTCTTCCTCGTTTGTATATACTAACATTTCCCTGCTCTGCTTTTTCCACTACTGCCATGGACCCAATACTTCTTTGAAATTCAAATTTAAAACGTCTCGGCGCTTTTGATCTAAACATACACAAAACTACAAAGTTCAACTGAACACATTATTACAGAAAAAAACCAAAGAGCTGTTATTTTTCACTCTTGTATCGCATTGAAGTCTGTTCAGACAGCCAGTGTCATGGGGGAGACAAGTTGTCTCATGCGACCATTTTCATATGCTGCGGGTTTTTCTTCCATTGATGCCTCCGAGGTACTGTTCATGAAACTGCATACTGTATCCCATATTTGGCGTTTAAGTGAACTAATCACTGGGTTGTAAGAACTCGCCGAGATATTTAATGGGTTCTGTAAAGTTTTTCCTTTGGTCTACTCGTAAGCGCCTAAATCGCTTGCATTTTGAACTCCAATGACTAAAGAAGCTCTTGTGTCGCAGGGTAAATCAGTTCATGCTCTTGGACAATCCGTCTCTTTTGGAAGGTTCACGTCAGAATCATTATCTTGGGAAAAATGGTCAACTTTCTCTCACAACAAGTACGTCGAAGAGGCTGAGAAATTCTCGCGTCCTGGTTCAGTTGCACAGATGAAAGCTTTTTTTGAAGCTCATTACAAGAATTTAGCAGCAAGAAAGGCAGCAGCTTTGCTTGAGCAAGCAAATTCCGCTGTAAGTAATGTAACTGAACCAGAAATTAAAACTGAGGTTCGTGATACTTCAACTCCAGATTCAGAAATGATGACCCCAAAATCAGATGTAAATAGTGAAAGCACACAGGTTAGAGAAGTTGATTCATCGATCAAAAGTCAGGTTCTTGTGGGAAATTCTGTCAAGGTCGAACCTTCAAGCCAGGTTGAAGTTGTTGATAATAAGGAAGAGGTTAAACAGATGGACCTTAGTGGATCAAAACAAACGGAGAAGCCTCTACTGAAGGTAAGCAATACCAAATATGCCATTGATTTCTTGTTTTTAACCCCACAGACATTTACAAGCTGGTATGTCCCCTTGTTTTAGCAGGATTTCATTTCCAGTAAAGATGATTCAGCATCGATGAGCAAGAAGAAACTTTCTGTTTCTTCCTCAAAGTCGTCGATTCGTGGAAAAGCAGCAAAGCTGCAGCTTTCACCAGCTAAACAGGCACCGGCACTTCGTCCCAAAAAAGAAAACATCATCTCCACTCCATCTCCAATCAACAAGAATTCAGCAATATCTACTCAAACGTTGATGAATTTCACTCCTGTCAGGCAACTTAATAGAATAACTTCAACACTTATCAGGAAGATTGACAGTACCAGCGTTTCTTCCAATTATAAAGAGTCCAAAGACTGCTCAACACCTCTTAGGACTCCAACTAAGGTGCATTCTTATATGCGATTCTGCTTCGAAACTATGCACACACACACCATTTTTTACTCCGACATTCTCAAATCACTAATATTGAGATACAATTTGTCCTTGGATCGCAGACTTCATTAATCAAGGAGCGTAAAAAGCAACCCATTGTCACCCCTCTATCAGAAAACAGAAGGTATCCTACTCCAGTCTTTTGAATTGGAGTTAAGAAGAGAACAAAATTGTGAACTTGATATCTCTACTTCCAAACCTCGTGTATTTATGTATTGTTTTCCATTGCAGGGCAACTACACCTCTTCAAACCTCAGCCTGTGGAAGCAAAACAGGTCGCCCCAAATGGAATTTCTTTCCAACAGAGTAAGTAGTTCCACTCCACAAAAGTTTAATGCATTGGTTTTGAATCATCAACTTGGTCTAGGTTGATACGGTTGCTAAGGGACACCTATCAGGCTACCAGTTTCAACACTCCTGAAATTGTTTCCACATCAAGTTGGAGAGTTGAGATAAAAGTAACAGAATGATGGCTTATGCTCAGGAGATGATAGTTTGCCTAGTCTATATATATTCACTAGGCAGCTAAGCTTCCTCCTAATTTGTATGGATGCTTTGCAAATATGTTTGAGATCATAAAATAATGTATTTAAATCGCATGATAAGTATTTAATTAAAAATATAAATAAATAAAAATTCATTCTAACTAAATTAGGAACAAATTTTATTCCTAAAAACAATAAATAATTTAAAATTAACAATAACAGATATTAAACATTCAAAAGTATCCTAATTTATTGAAAACTATAAGAAATTATTACTTAAGAAAAAGAAAAGAAGAAAATAAAAAGGAGAATTAGTATGAATTTCCACTCCATAAAAGCCTCTCAAGGTATACAAATTGCTGTCTCAAGCTCAAATGGTTATAATAGTTAGTGATATAACAATTAAATATTTAATTATAATGGTTAGGAATTTGTAAGTTTCCATATATTTTGACTTATATAACATATGTAGATGGCATCATAAGTTATTTTACAATAAAATTTGGATATGTTCATACCAGCTGTTCAAAGTTTATGAGTGGCAGCAGAAACAAATCTCATTCTCCCAAGATATCTACACCTTTCAACTTGAGGACTGAAGAAAGAGCTGCAAGAAGAAAGGAGGCAAGCAGTAGAGTGTTCTTTATACCATTCTTTATCCTCTTTTTCGGTTCTTTAGGAAATATTTGTGAACCAACTTTACTGCTTCTGCATGTTTCTGATATTTTCCCCTATGATTTCAGAAGCTGGAAGAAAAGTTCAATGTTGATCAGGCACAAAAAATGCAGTTGCAGGCCACCCTCAAGGTAAATATACCATTGCAAGGTCTTCTGTTACAGCTTGCAGATTGCCGGAAGTATATTCTAATGCAAGTTAAGCCAAATATCCATAAGAAGCTGACATTTTAATGTCAATCCAACCAAGAAATTTTTATTCTGATAAGGCAATTCTCTCGTATTTTGAGCTATGGTAGTATTCTTATGGTGTTCAGATAGAAGGTTAAACTCTTCTCTTTCTGCTAACTGTAAAGCATGATGCTGTTAAGATGGAAGGAGATTTCACTCAGAATGTATAATTTGCTAATTTCTTTGATCAGGAGAAGGCAAAAAAGGAACTTAAAAGATCTTGTCAAAGCCTTTGCTTCAAGGCGAGGCCTCTACCTAAATTTTACAAGGAGAGAGCAGTATCAAGTAAACAGATTGAAACGGTATCATAAGAGCTCATTGTTATGTGTTTTCTTCAATCGTATTCAACCATAGTTCCTGTTGTTCTATCAGTACTGTGACAAAGTTTCATCTTTTGTGTTCCTCGCAGGTTCCGTTGACGCAATTTCGCTCACCTGAGCACGGAGGAAAATCCTATCCTACTGCGATGCAGAATACCTCCCCTCAACTACTTCAGAGACCCTCTGTGAAGACTAGCGGCTCCAAGCAGGCCATGGAGAAGAACAGTCACAAGCCTCATTCTTTAAGTTCACATCTCAAAAGACATGCTCACGAGAATATTTCTCCAAATATTCAGTGCAAATGAGCAAACATTGTAAAGTGATGGAGACGAGTTCAAGTTAGAAGACTGCAATTGCAGTCACACTTGGGTAGGACAATCTTCAAATTTTTTCCTGCCAGAGAAAACTGAAGCAATCTGCAAACTGGGTTTGCTAGGGAAACTTGATCTCCTCCTACAAGTATGGCAAATTCATAAATGTAACGAGGAGGTTGGTTCTGTAGTAGTTTTTGTTTAACATTGATACTGTAACGGAATAAGAGTGTCCCATGATTCCTCCTTCGGAAAGTGTAAAAGTGAATTTCAAATCTTAACCAAATACAAGAGGTCATGATTGAAAGGAAAAAGACAAGGAAAAAGAAAAGAAGCTAGAAGTTATATTCTCTCTACGTCTCCTCCTTTGATTTCTCTCATACATATCTCAGGCAGTTACCTATGGCGATCAGTGAATTGACATCCGTTGACAACCTGGTCTTTTTGTTACAGAACAACTCACAAATTGATCTTGTAAAGTAGCATTTTTAACAATTTCATCTTCCAAAGATTACATCTTTCTTTCGATTAAAGATGATAAAAGCAAGCAAACATCAGACTTCTGCCACTCAACACTAACAATCATCTCCCTCAACCTGGCCCCACCTCAATCCCACATTACAGGAGCTCTTATGATCATCTTCCCCATCTTGATCTTCATCATTGTGATTCTCCATTTTCATTCCTATCTTCACTATTCTCACATATGCAGACTTCAACTTTTGGTCTCCTTTTGTTAGAATAAATAAAGGTTTCTGATTTTTGTCATAGATTCAGTTCGTGATTTATGCATTCTATTAAAGACTTTGTTGCATTGTTAGGCCCATAACTACGTATATAAATGTTGTAATAGTCCGAGAGAGAAATTTTCTATTCATCATAAAGTTACTGTCTTTAGATCAATGGGGCAGAATTGATTGTAGTTATAAGGAACACTAGGCATCCTACTGTTCATGACAATGACCGAGACAACGATTGAGACGACGGCTTACGCTCCACAACATCCGAATACGATTGACGACTTCCTCCGCCGAACACGTAAAAAGTCGAAACGACGGCGGCATCCCACGATTGGCGATCATGGAGACTCGGATCAGGAAGCTGAAACAGGGGTGGAGAAGGAGTGCCTTCCTTCGCAGAGATGGTGAAAGGAACCCAAACAGCTAAGGCAGGGGATTGGGCGATTCCGGATACCCATGACGTCATCTCGTATGGTGATACTGACTTTGACTCTGAAACAATTGGGGATGGAGATGACGATTGCGTTACCTTCTCCAAAGAGGAGAAAGAGGCCATGCGTAAGCCATGGAGGAATGCCTTGATTGTTAAACTACTAGGGAGAGTTTTGGGTTATTCTGCTCTGAATGCCAAGATTCCTCAGTTATGGAACATCAAGGGGGGCTTACAAAGTTACTAATTTGGCGCATGACCATTTCATTATCCGATTTCAAAGGAAAACTGATTATGAGCATGTTTTGGAAGGAGGGTCATGGATCATAGGGGGAGACTACCTGATCGTTCGTCAATGGCGGTCTAACTTTATACCCAGTTTAGATAAAATCGAGCAAATTATTGCTTGGATCCGATTCCAAATATTCCTGTGGAATATTTCAACCTGATTGCATTAACAAAAATGGGAGAGAAGGTGGGTCGCGTCATCAAAATTGACCAAATTACTAAAGGAGGCATGAGAGGCAGATTTGATCGAGTATGTGTGGAATTGGATTTGTGTAAGCCACTGAAACCCAAGCTAAAGGTGGAAGGTAAGGATGTCTTTATTGAATATGAAGGTTTACTGCTTATTTGTTTCGAGTGTGGCATCTTTGGTCATCGTAAGAATGACTGCCCTTCAATAGGACCACAGAGTCCAGCCATTGAGGTAGAGTCGCAGATGCATTATGTACCAGAAACTCAGGAAGAGCTGAAGACTGCCACTCATGCAAAGGGTGTCCAGACGGAAGATTTGAATCTGCTTCACTGCAGTAAACTCAAGGGAGTTATGGAGAGGAATAAGGGTGGTGTGCTCAATTCTTTTAATAAAGGAAAGAGGGTTGCTAGCGAAGGGACTCCCAAGAGGGATAAACCAAAACCACTCTCCACCTTCTTGATCTCCTTCCCTATAGTTTTGCCTACTCGAGCATGTGATCACAACATTTATAGTCAAGAAAATTCTTACTGAACTTTATTAACTTGAACATAAAGACAAATTTCTTAAAGTTTAGTCTGCTTCTTACTGATGTAGCAAACCGAAACCAGACAAACCCTTTACATATTGTCTGAAACCGGTTGTGGGTCATCAGAGGATTTAGCAGATGGCTCAGTAGATCCCTCTTTATTTGTGACTGTTTTCTTGGCAGGATATAACATATAATGTTGAACCAGGAAAAGGAGGTCAAAGAAAATTGATACCTGCAAAACGTGAACTGTCAATCAAAACCAGTGTAACGTACGGAATTATGGGATAAACTATTATACGATTAGGATGCAAGATAATAACATTAACGTTGTTCCAGTATGAAAAATAAAACATTCATACCAAAGACAGAAGTGTCTTCCCTATGTCGCCATAGAAGTTGACCCAAGAATCTGAGTAATTAAGGCAGAAGACTAGGTTAGATTTATGCATGACAGTGTGATTATGAGGATAAGTCTCATTTGGGAGGGAAAAACGCACGTTGATCTATAGACTGTACCGCCATCTGAGCATAATTCGTCAAGCCTCCAAGAAAATCCAGTAATATGTTTCCAATGCTGAACCCATCTGTGCTTTTTCGTTTGAAGTTCATTACTGCCTGTTTCTCATAATCATCACAAAGAAAAGTTAATCAGATAATGCAGAAACGAAAATCAAAACCTTTCCCTTTTAAGTAAACTTCATCCTAACCAGATGAGGATTTAAATTTAGGTACATGATAGACAAGATCAAGGCTCACCTGGGGAATATACTTAATCACAGTCATGGAAACTTGAATGAAGCTGCATGAATGAAGATTGGACAAACATTGAATAAGTTAGTTAAAAGTTGACTACATGAAAGAGGGATTTGACTTACTTAAAGATAGAGATGAGCCACAGCCATCGATGGGAATGTAAGGCTACAAAGAAACAAATTGCGGCAATGAGCCACACAGCACATACAATTGCTATGGAAACTTTTGAAACCTTCTGGTTTCCACGCTGTTCATACACAAAGAAAGTATGGAGTTAGGCAGTAACATTGAACACAAACTGAAAATGTTCAACCAACCGAAGTAAAGGGAAAACATTTACTTGGTAAATTACAATCTGGAACAAGGTAATTACTGTCAGCAAAACAGCATGTGAAGAAAAAGCAACATCATTTGCAGCTACAGGTATGATCTGCACAATATTCAAGGAATTATCATATCCCAAAAACAAGATTTCCCATCTGCTAATGGCGAAACCAATCAATTTCAAAGAAGAAACAGTACAAAATATAAGTGTAACTTTAATTTTAATGTATTGCACATGAAATAGAGATAATAATAATTTGAATTCTAATCTTCTTACAATTTGAATTCTGACGAAGTTTTATAATAAAATTTAAGTGAAAGTAATTTAATTTTAAAATTTATCAATATAATATTATCTTGAAAAATTATATTCAAATAATATGTTTTGTAATAAACATTGAACAATAATTCAAGAATTAATTAGGTCTTTTGCAAATAAAATATCAAAAAATATATTCCTTTTGTCCGATAAAAGAATTTAATAATTATATCAATTTCTTTTCCATATAGTTTAAAATAGATATATTAATTAGTAATACAAATTACAAACATTAGTCTTCTTTTCTTTATCCCATTTTCTGTTAATTTCTTTTGACATGTTAGAATTCAGGAAGATATATATATATAAAATTATATTATCATATCTTGGACCGAGTGCCACCATCTTCATCCATGCAAAGCAAACACACTGTGTCCACGGTAGAAGCAAGCAAGTGAAGAACCATCGACGCTAAGCTTGAAGCAATTAATACAAGGAAAGTGGTAAGCTACTGTTCTTCGCACTTGTTCATAAGACAGAAAAACAAAAACCAAAAACCAACCAAACCAACCTGGTTATGGCCAAACTTGTGGAAGTACTGATTCTGGACGACGGGGCTAAAGTAAAGACAGGCATTGTAAATCAAGTAGGAACAGTGCTTGGTCGAGTTCAACAGCGCGAAGTCGAAGTTCAGACCCACCACACTAAACCAGAAAACTCAACACCAGGTAGTTAAGTAGGTTGGTACGTAGAGCACAACGATAGAGAAGAAGAAATGAAAACGATTCGATACCTCTTACGACGGAAATTGAGAATGACTTGAGGGTAGAAACTGATGGACCATGAAAAGAATGCGATCCATCCGAATGTCCGCGACACCATGTTCAGAGGAATTGAGTTCCACGAAGCCATTATCTTCACCAGTTTAGTCTCAGATCAGTTCAGTTCTTCATCTGTATATGTATGTCTCTGCCAGTGTTTCTGATGATTATGGTACGTTATTATGCAGTTATGGACCTGTCGGGTAAATAAGTTGAGGATAGGTTTGTTTTGAAATTCGGACCGGACATCGAATTGGAGGTTTTATTAATTATCGGTTTAATCGATTTGAGCAGTTTAATTATCAGTCAAATCAGTGTAACATTATAATTATGCAATAAGTATATTTAATTATATATAATATTAATAATATTTAAAAAAATAAAAATATACCAAATAATATTTAAAAATAAAAAATAAACAATTATTGATCTAGTGGTCGGATCGGTCGACTGGTCAATTGACCGGTTTTGACCGGTTCCCACTGGTTCAATTAAGAACTGGTTTTTGAAAGTGAACCAGATCGGATAGTCGACAGGTCACCGGTCGAAACGATCGAACCGGCCGGTCCGATCCGGTTTTAAAACAATATGTCTAACTATTCATTTGTTAGATATTATGATTGTTTTCTTTATTCTTTCCCTTTTCAATTTATGTCTAATTATCCATTTATTATTATTATGTTTTGTTATATCTTATTTAAATATATTTAAATGTTTAGATAAAAATACTAAATTCTATTTAGTCGAACTCATTTTTAAAAAATTTATAAATTTTAAAATTATAAAAAGGTAAATTTTAATATTTTAGTTTTAAAAAATAATGATAAATTAATGTATATGATATGAATAATATGCATAAATTAATTAAATATTATTAATATAATAATTTAATTTAAGAATTGAACTAATTAAATTTCGGTCAAATTGATTAAATTCGATTTAAATTAATAATATAAAATAATTATAATAAATAACAAATTCAAAATAAATCATAAATTTAATATATTTTTACTCTTAACAATTAACATTTATAAGCATGTTAAGTGAAATTACATCTGTCATGATTTAAATCCTACCCAGGTCAACCTCTAAATTTAATATTAAATCAATACCAAAATTGATATATAACTATAATGATTTACATGTGAAATTTCTGATTTATAATATAGAAATTCTATTAAAATATATTTAACTTTTAGAATACTTATATTTTATTTTAGACGTTAAATTATCATATTATATGATAAAGATTACCATTCATACTTTTCTCTTCACACTCGAATCCATTCTCAAGCAAGAGTCCATAAAGTAATTATGAATCACTCTTGGCATTTTTAAGACAAGGGCGATAAGAGACTACAGAACTGTTTTCCCAGCTATATACCCAACTCAGCTACTCCAGACATACCTTTATGGTCATCAAGTTAGAATGAAGACTTTTCAAACTCTGCATGCATTAAAACTCTATGCTCTTATTCTTTGATATAATATTGTTTGTAAAGGGTCCCTAATGTATGCATAAGATTCTCACAACTCAATAGAGATAATTAGCAAAATAAAGCACAAAATAGAGGACTCCTTTGAATTGTGAGTATTTGAAAATTATCCACGCACACTTCTTTTTAGTACCAATTTCAAAACTTGTTGCAGATTAAGGGTGTGAATTAGCATTCACCGACAATTTTCCTTTTGTTGTAGCCTTGGTATTAGCTTTAGAATGAACCATAATATTTTTATTAAAAAATGAGTGGGGGCATGAAGGTGCTTTTGTGGTGGAGCTTTGGGCTATTGTATGGGAGGAGGGTTACTTGTGGTTGAAAATTTTCTTTTAATTTCCTGCAAAGACAAACTAGTATATTAGGTTTTTTTTAGGGTTTTCTTAAGAAAAATATTTAAGAAAATAAATAAAGTAAATAATTAAATGAGAAAAGAAAAAAA
>JANITW010000235.1:4352713-4370613 GCA_027564335.1 Erythroxylum williamsii | reverse complement strand
CTTGATGCAGGAAAGAACTTCTCCAAAAATATTCTTTTCATCTTGTTCCATGTTGTTACTGAGCCAGGTGGAAGATAATATAGCCAATCCTTTGTCTTATTTTTAAAAGAGAATGGAAAGGTCATAAGATTAATTTGTTCTTCTGTCACCCCTTGTGACTTCATTCTAGAACAGACAATATGAAATTTTTTCAGGTGTTTATGCTGATCTTCACCTGCAAGACCATAAAAAATAGGCAGTAAGTGAATCAAACTAGATTTCAACTTGAAATCTACCTCAACATCTGGCTATTGAATGCATAAAGGTTGTTGATTCAAATTCGGTGCCGTTAACTCCCACAATATTCTAGGATTGAGATTTGTCATCTTTTCATCCTCTTCTTGAAAATTAGAGTCTTCACCAATTGTTAGATTCACTTCAACTTTCACGTCCGAAGGTGAATGATCGCTTCCTTGCTTAATCTCTTTTCTTAAACAAAGCGTTGTCTTCTCAATTTCTGGATTATATTACAATTTACCTGTATGAGAAGCACTAGTCATACAAGATAAGAGGTTAGCAGTAACTATAAAAATAAAAATGCAAAAAAACTAAGAAACTTGAAATAGTTTCCCGATAACGGTGCCAAATTTTGATTAAGTTGTCAAAGCCCCCAAAATAATACTGATTTTCTAAACTTTTGTAGTAGTCATAGAACTAGGTCGAATCCCTAGAGAACTAAACACTAGTTTCTTAATTTTAAGAAATAGAATTAAATAGGGGTTTTATTAAATAACTGATTAACAGAAGATAAGACGAAAACAAATTAAATAAACTGAATTTAAAATTGAGAAATTCAAGATTACCAACTTCTTTTCAAGGAAAATATCTCATCTAATTGTAACATTGATCATTGGTTTAAAAGAAATATTTTCATGATTCAAGTAGTTAGCCCGAAACATATTAGGATAGCTATAATAAGTCTCAAAATTTTCTAAATTAATTGGTTCAAACCCAGCATCCAAACCAAAACTTTTCATCTACTGACTAGGTGTGATAACATTCCATATTAAATAAATGATAACAATAAGCTTAGTGAAAACAGTATAAACCCTAAATTAAATAATCAAAATGGTTGCAATTGTTCAATATAATTTTCTTATTTATCATAAGTTAAATATGAAAATTCATAAATAACCTATTTGTTACTTGTACCATTCCTTCATGACAATTACGGATCATTGAATTTTTGGATAGTAATAGAATAATCAATATTAAATTAAATTGTCAGATTAATCGAATATCAATCATTCATGAATTATGATAACTCAAAACAAGAAATAGTTGAAGTAAAACGTGAATAAAAGTTGAGAACACAAAACCTCACAAGTTTACAATTAGAGTATTGAATTCCCTTGAATCAGAACGATGAGCTTAGTCACACATGGTTGTCACTCCAATAACAAAAATAGATGAAAGACTAAGAATTGCTAAAAATGTAAAAAGAGATAATTCTTTTTTCTATTGTGAAGAACGTCTCTTTTATAGGGTTTTTTAATCTAATCATAATCTAACTCTAACTTATAAAGATGTCTATCTAGAACGAATTCAAAATCAAACTCCTCCATGATAAGGATAAGGCGAAGTCTTCTAGTCGAATTATAACTCTTCAAGTGATTAGCCTTATCCACTGCATTACTCTCTTTACTTTATCCGAAATTTGTTATTATCATCAATAGAGTCTCAATTTGATGTATTTTTTATTTTTTATCTCCTAAAACAAAACAAATTTTAATTTTAATATTTAAGCACAAAAATAAATTCAAAACAAATCAGATAATATTAAATAATATGTCAAGATAAGATCTTATCACCATAAAAAGGTTAAAAACTAAAGACAAAATTATGGGATTGAAGACAAATTATGGGAACTATGTTATAGTGAGCTTGAAAGCATTGACCATCTTTACATTAAGTGTTATTATTCAGCCTCCAATTGGACTAGTATCCAACATATACACTCTTAGCCTTTATTATCATGAATTTGATTGAAACAAAATATTAGAATGATTTGATCATAAATTTATATCAATAAGAAAAGATAGAGTCTATTCAAGCCTCAGCTTCAACAATATATCTATTTGGTAACTCTTCGCATGCAAGAACAAGTAAGCTCTTTTTATAGAAGATAATGGAATATCTAAAAGTAAGTATTTTTTTAGAAATATTATAAAAGCCTCGTTTTCATTCTTACTTAATTCAACTTTGTAAAGACTTATTGATGTCTTTTATGGGTTATTGAATGAGTTCTTTTATCTTGAAAAAAAACATTATCATATATTTTTGAATAAAGTAAAAATAATTTTACAAAAATTTTAGGGCTTAACTCATTCTTGGTCAAATAGTGACTATTTTACAAAAGATGAAAGTTACAGATTTTGGCCCAAAGCTACAACTGTCGGGTCGTAACGTTTCCAGTCCCAAACGGCCGTCACGCATGGCATTTCCTCTACCGCTACCACTGCCGGAGTGCGCGCGCTCTCTCTCTCTCTATAGCTAGCTGGCTAGCTCTTCTCAATTCCCAAAGAACCTAGAAAAAGGAAATCTTTAGTCCTTGAAATGGCTACTTCACTAATGTCTAAAACCCTTAACTCAGTGAAAAACCTCAGACTCTTCGCACCATCCTTATCGATAACCCGTCGTCTTGCCTCCACCGCTACCCTGCATCAGCAACCGCCTTCCGATGGTGATTCTTCCTCCTTCACCTTCAACGACGCCGCCACCAGCGCTGCATCCTCCTCCAGCAGTGGTAGTGATGTCATATTCGTGAAGGCACCGGATTTTAGTGCGAAGAAGGAGACGGCCGCATCCACCGTGACAATGCCGCCATCGTTCCTGTCGGGGTCGGTGTTGGGTAAGAGATTTTACAAGCAGGTGACTACGAGAGTGGCGGATGATGAAAATGGGTGGACGGTGATGCTTGATTATAGAACGCTTAAGACCCCGTCTAAAAGGCCTCTCAAGTTGCCAACTTTAGCTCTTGCTAAGGCAATTGCTGCTGAATGGGATTATCAGGTGTGTTTACGGATTGCCTTTTCTTTTTCCCCTTTTGTCACTCTTGTGAAGAGTTGTGTTTTCTACTTTTCTGGTAGTTTTTGTTTAGGGTATGTTTGGATTATTATCTGCGGAGCCAGTTAGTTTTGCTTCATGGTGTTACTTTATTATAATTAGTTCAAAAGGGAATTGGACAACTGGAATTTTGTTCCTTTGATCCGGGGATGTGTTATGTGTGTTTGAATCAGTTTCTGTGGATCTATGCTAAACTCAAGTGGCTTTGTTTTAGATGACAATTTGGTCTCGTCTTGTTGGACATGTGAATTTGGCATTTGTGGTCTGACTGTAGCATTCTGTTATTTCAGCTTAGCTTTTCAACGCTCATTGAACTCAAGTAGGATCAACTCAAAAGTTGAAATAGGGTTTTTCCTTTCCTCTTATTTCTGTTTTTCATTGATTTCATCTGTTACTATGAATGGATTTTTTAAATTTTGGATTGTTGTAGGATATTCTCCAGTTGAAGCATGTACTGACTAGTTAACTGTTATGGCAGACAGATGGTATTAGGCCTTTCACAATGCCTCTAATGAAACTTGCGTGTACTGCGTTGGAAAGAGTTCCACTTACAAGGCAAAAGATTATTGAGGGCTTGATGCAGAAATTTAATCAAGATTTAGTCTTTTGTCGGGCTCCGAATGACAATGATCTCACAAGCGGTGTGTATGGTATGTCACCATTTGATCTTTACAATGTTTTATTTCCTTTCTGAGCTTTATAGCTTCTCCTTTAATATTAACTCACTATAATTTCTGATTTCTTATTTTTCCCTTGACATGTAAGTTAATTTTCTGTTTTATTGATACATCGGAATAAGCGGCTAGATAATATGGGGTAACCCTCCCTTTTCCCAAATCATATCCTACCCTAGTGAGGAGTTGAAGCCATGACCACATGGTCTCAGAAAGAGAGTTCCAGCCACTGGGTTGCTACTTCAACCTGAAGTTTATTTTACTTGTTCACTATCTTTATGTAACTTGGTGAAGTTATTTCTTAGTCATACTGTTTCCAGATATGATTCAGTGAATATGTTACTGCTGCTCACTTTTTGCATAGTTGGCTCATTAAAGATATACTCTGGTCTGAAATGAATTGTTAATTTTCAGTATTATTTCTATTTCTTTTGTGTGGATTGCTTAGCTCTTAAAACCAGTGGTTCCTTCAGTATGAATTCTGTGTCATGGAATTCGGCATATGTTAGCAAGCGTTGTTGGTTTTAGTTGATCAATCTTATGTATGCTTGACATCTTTGCATACTCTACATTTATAATTGACTTCATATTTATTTTTCCCCACCTTTGTTTCCTGATTATATCTGACAGACTACACTTTGCTTATTCTTCAGAACGGCAAGTTGAAAAAATTGATCCCTTACTCGATTGGTTAAAATCAGAGTTTGGATTTAAGCCTGTTGTGTACTTGAGTTTTTTTGGTGGCAAGCAAGACGAAGGTCTGGTGAAGGCGATTGAAAACCTTCTGAAAAAAACAAGTGATTGTGAACTGGCAGCGATTGATGCAATTGCAGCAGGAGCTCATTCATTGGTGATTGCTGTCGGAATATTTCGTGGGAGACTGAGTATTGAAGAAGCAATTGAACTCATTAGACTTGAAGAAGATCTGCAGGTAATTTTGTGTTTGCTCATCGAATATCCCTCGCTGTGCACTTGTTGTATGAAGCATCCTTTCACCCTCGATTCTATCTGCTTGTTTTACTATGTTAAAGACCATCTTTTATCAATCTGCAGGTTGACAGATGGGGTTTGGTTGAGGGTGGCCATGACATAGATATTGCTGATCTACGGGTACAAATTTCATCTGCCACTGTGTTCCTTGGTCTTTCAAGGATTTGAAAGCTGTGTAACACTGTTCAGTTTAATGTTTTTCCATCCCATAAGCTAGCTTCATACTGGATTTTACTCCTGAAAATTGTTCAAGTAGCTAACAGTGATGAATAAATATAAGTTACTCCACAGGCTGGATATCTTTAAGCATGTACAATTATCTCAATGCAGCAACTTCATGGCTATTCAGTTCTAGTCAGTGCTTTTCTCCTTTCAGTTTGTATATGCTTTTCAGTCTGTTTAAACAACGTAATCGGTACCAGTTATCCCATTTATTTTTATTTCAACTAATAAATTTGTCTATTTCTACGAAGAACATAATGATCTGGTTAAAGATTAAAAAACATAAAAAGAACATTTAAATGGAATTAAACCAAAGTTTTCAGTAAAATGTTTTAAATAGACAAAAGATTGAAATAGAACACAAAAAAAGAAGTGACCTGCAGTCCTTCAGATGACAGATTACGGAAGCTAGCTATTCACTAAAGAGTTCAGATAAAAGCAACTAAATAAATATCATCAACGCAAGAAGTTGTATTAACAATGATTGCAGAAAATGGGTAGCACAGTTCAACTCTGAACTCGAATACAAGAGGACTGAAAAATACAATCATTACAAGATTATTATTTTAGGACTTGAATTTGATGTGTATTCAAAAGGTCCCCAGAAGAGCTGGTCAGTTTCACATCCTCTTGCTTCGTAACCTTTGAAACTTACGCACCACCTTTTAGCTGGAGGGACTTGATATTAATGATCTGCTTTCCAGGATTCAAGCCCTTTGGGCAGGCACGAGCACAGTTCAATATGGTATGGCAGCGATAGAGCTTGAATTCATCGTTAATTGCTTCAAGTCGCTCGTTGGTATATTCGTCACGGCTGTCACTAATCCACCTGCATGTTCGTAGAAGAAAAACAATTCAGTTTTGATCTGTTAACTTCAATGCAACTAAGGACAGTTCAATGGACAAATAGTTGCCTGAGCGAGCCATAGACAAAGGTACACCAGTAATCATAAGTTCAGGCAAAAAAATGTTTTAACATAAACAAAACTGTCAAAAGTGAGATTAGACTAATGATAAAGATTTTAGGAGAGCCACATCTTAAAAATTAGCTTATGAAGGTAGAGAGTCCAAAATTTTTATAAATCTCATATCAATTTTGTATTTAATCAATATGGGATTCAAGTCTCATATTTTGCAATTAGATCAATCCATAATATTCGTCCCCTCATAAGGACCAATGTTCTCATTAATCACGGCTGACACTTTCAGGTCACCACTCTGAGATCCTTGTTGGTTACAACCACATTGATCACGGCTGGCATTCCCAAGCCACCACTCCGTAGGCCACCACTTCAAGCCCGGCTCTAATACCAATTGATAAAGACTTTAGGAGAGCCACACTCCAAAAGCTAGCTTATGAGGGTAAAGAGCCCAAAGTCCTTATAAATCTCGTATCAATTTTGTATTTAATCAATATAAAATTTAAGTTTCATACCTACAATTAGATCAAACCGTAACAATTGATCACTCCTTGAAACTATAATCGCTGTCAGTAAAAGTTTGAGAAGCAACTTTTATTTGACATCATTACTGGTAAAGAATATTTTATTGGCTAGGAACTCGACAAAGAAATAGACATCCAGAAAACAGAATGTGACAATTCCAAGGTTCGATCAGAATAGAGACACAAGAATCACCAAATAAAGCATCAATGGTCAATTTACCAGACATTGGACAAGATAAACTTGTCAGAGATTGAACTTGTGTTATCTAAAGAATGAAACAAACAAGAAATTTGTGTAACAATTACTACCAATATCATAGAAAACCAACAAAAACAATTTAGAGAAACATATCACACAAACAGAAACAGGGTAAGTAGAAACATATAAACCTAAAAATATATCACACATACAGAAACAGGGTAAGTAGAAACATATAAACCTAAAACCCCATTCATTTACTCTCCTTCTCCAAGATTATCGGACATACTAAAAAAATCAACGGGAAGATTTCCTTCTCTCTCTAGCCATAGTAAAACTCTTACTATCACAAGAAAACTAGCATTTCTAATCACTTACGTAAGGTAGAAAGAGATTCATTCATTCAAACAAATTAACGATTCAGAACTACTTGGTTCATTCAAACAGCACGCTTAGAACTCATTCCTATAACCCTAAACAGTATCCATTTCCTAATATCTTTGAGCTGTTTAACCCTAAAACCCTAAAAGCAAACAATGAACTCCAAAAGGAACAGAACATTCCAAAAGAAATAAAGCTAATTACCTATTAGCATGAAGCAAAGCAGCAGGGCCCAAGTAAGACTCAGGGTTCCACCAGTAGCTAGGGCAGGAAGTGCTACAACAAGCACACAATATACACTCATACATTCCATCAAGCTTTGACCTTTCCTTCTTACTCTGCAATATCTCCTTCCCAGGAACAGTAGGCGGGTTCTTCCTCTTCAGCCATGGCTCAATACTCTTGTACTGATTATAAAAATTAGTCATATCAACAACCAAATCCTTAATCACAAACATGTGAGGCAAAGGCGTGATCGTCGACTTCGACCCAGATTGGATCTTGGTCAAACAAGCCAGCCCATTGCACCCATCAATGTTCATCGCGCAAGAACCGCAAATCCCTTCGCGACATGACCGCCGGAACGTGACCGTCGGATCGATCTCGTTCTTGATTTTGATCAGAGCATCAAGCACCATGGGCCCACATTCCTTGAGATTGATTTGATAGTCTTGAAGATAGGGTTTCGAAGGGTTATCCGGATTCCACCGGTAGATTTGGAACGTTTTCATACTCGTCTCCGATTTAGCTTTTTGTTCAACTTGCTGCGCCTCCGCTTCCGACGCGTGGAGCCTCGCCGTAACGAACCTCGACGTCGCCGTTGCCGAAGAGGGAGCAATCCTAGTCGCCACCAATCCTCTTCTGAGCAAATTTGTCGCCATTTCTGAGGAAAGAAAGATGAAAAGGAAAGAGCTTGTTTAGAGAAAAAGATGAACGGATTCGTATTAAAGATGATTGTAGTGGGTCTTCGGTAAATTGGGATTATAAGTAAGGGCAGTTTGGAGATTCCGAAACTTATATTAAATGGTCAACGTATAGAATTTGCAATTCAATGGGGTGACGTGGCCAGTTGTAGATCATTGGTTGTGAAGGCGAGGAGGTTTTTGTAATTTTACTACTTCTGTCCATGTTACGATGCCGTTATCGGCGTGTGCTCACCATAGTCATGCGCCCATCTAGTGACTAACACGTGGCAGCATATCACGATAATGGTCTTTGGGCCTAAAGCCTGGTAAAGGCCCATTTTTGTTTATCACTTATTTTGGGCTTAGTTTTGGTTAGTTGAATGTTCATTTAATTTGATTTAATATATATTTTTACTTTTGGGTTAATTTTCTCAGGTAATAACTTAATATTCTTTTTTTTTACCAAGAAAGAAGTTAAAACAAACTTGGAAATTTAATAAAATTATTTTTTCTCTCCTCTTGCAATAAAATTAAGGTTTGATATCCTATTTTTTGCAATAAAACTTGTATTAATTCGATTTAAATTTAGGTGATCTAGTCAAATTTTTTTGACATAAACTAATAAATAAGTTTAAAAATTGATGAAAATCTGAATTTAACGGATAAAAATTTTATTTGATTAAATTTTAAATTAAAATTAAATTTAGAAAATTCGATTAGACTCGAACCTAAAATAAAAAATAAGTTTAATAAGATTGAAGTATGATAAATTTTTAATCTAATATGATAGTTAAATTTAATAAAACTTCAAAATCATAATTATCTTTTTTTAAAAAGATTGGACCATGATAGACTGTCTATCTAATACAAGCAGGTTAAAATTTGCAACAATATAAGCCCTTTTCTATTTCTTGTAAAGAAATAAATATATTAATGTGAAAACAACTTAACCATTTTGATTACATAATAGCTTATTAAGTAAATGAAATATGGTTTCTTTGATTAATTTGATTGATGGATTGAGTCACGACTCACTTAAAACATTATAAAAAATGATTAATTAAGAATGGAAACATATCAAATTTGTTAATACAATTATTACATCCATATGATTGAATACACCTTAAGATAGAATTGGAATGTAACCTCTTGACATGAAATATCATAAGTTTCATCTTTGACTTTGAAGATGGTTTATATGTTAATGTACCATAGAAAAGGAAAACTAGACTTTGCATGAGCTTAGGCTGACTGTTAATTGTGGTATGGAAGCTCTGATGGTTGAATATATCACTTCCATGGTATCTACTTCATAGTTCATGCAGCTTCGATCCTTATGAGGTCATTTAAGAGCAAAACAGTTGAGAGCAGACGATGTCAGAAGTGCAGTTTGTCTGAACTTCTGATAGAAACTGTGATTATGGATGTCCACACCGCCATGTTTCATGAAAACTAATATAACTGTTCAGTAGTTCATGCAAAATGGTTCTCTCCTTAATGATTCATGAGAGCTGCTCAAGCTTCAGCTTGTACTGAGCAGTCTGAGCTATTTACTTCAAATTCTAACTCTCAAAAGCATCTTCCTTCCATTCTCTGGTTTTTCATGGTGTATTGAGATCTGAGAAATATTAAGTTCCTGTTAATTGGTTGATCTTGAAGGAATGAATCGATTAGATATCTGCCATAACATCTTAACTTTCCTCTGAAACATCATTGCCAGTGTCACTAGACACAAACCCCAAAAGAAAACAGGTTAGTTGCAGCCTCCAGGAGTTCCATAATGCTCAAATGGTTACACAGAGGCCGTATTCCTATCTAACTCTTGCAATGATTCCATCTTTAGACTCCAGAAAGACGTTTACCATAGGGTGATTGAAATTTGAAACCAAACTTGCGCCACCCTTTAAAAAAAAAGTTGAAATCTTCAACTTAAGGCTTTGATGGGTATTCATATTCTGCATCATTCAAGTCAGCTACTGCAAGATCACCAATGTCTTCCTGGTCATTCCCATTATAATCCTTAAAAACGGATAGGCAAAGTTGTTGGTCATCAATGGATGGATCCATGCAGAAAGTAATACGACAAAGGATCTATTTTGCATTAACCCGTAAGGGTTTCAGGTAGTCTTCTTCTAAAGAAGTTGACATTCTCCAAGTTTTTAAAACCCTAATCATGTGGAAAAAAGAAGACTATTTTTCCTGTCGTGTAAAGCCTTAATCATAAGAAGATCAAAAGATCCAATTAAGAAACAAACCTTTCATCCTTTATAAGTTTAAACACATACACTGAAACAAAGAGTATTCTAGGACATAGCCACAATACAAACTAGAAAGTGAACAAACGAAACGAAAGAACGAGAAAGTTAACTAGTAGAGGACACTTGAAGCTGTATACAACATAAGAAGCTGGAGTAAGGCTATGCTAGAAGCTCCAAAGGATGAAACCAAAGCAGAACGAGAGCCGGCGGATTTTTTTGGAGCAGGGTCGCCGTGGTGCTGCGACGGATATTCATCCTCAGGTTCCATAACTTTTATGATCATCCTCTGTCCCTTCTCACAGTGGCCAGAAACTCCGCTGATGAAATAGAAAGGGCCTGGATGATCAAGCTTGTACACGGTGTTGCCAGTGTTGGAGAAGTAAGTTGGATGTGTAGAGTTGCACTTCTTGTAATCTTCTTCACTAACCTGCATCACAGAGTCCTTCCTATACCTGAAACCTGTGACGAGCACCACAGGCATCAAGACCAGTACTTTTCATAGAATAATTAAGCAAGAATAGCGATTTTCTGCACTGGTTTTCGTGTGGGCAAGTGTAAAAGGAAGCAAAGATTAATGCTTTACGTGTGTGGGAAAATTTGCATAAGAACTTACGAACAGTATCGCCAATTTGGAACCGATTCTCAGAGGCCCAGTCGTTGTAGACTTTGGTGTCATTCGCAGGAGGAACAACCCAGCCTTTGCTGCCACCAACATGGTATTCGAAGGAAGACACTGAGAAGCTTTGAAGAGAGACGATAATGGTTAAAAATAGCAGCATGAGCTTAGTGGTACTGATCTTGGCGTAATAGGAAGCCATTGTTAGTACACAGTTGCTAACGCTGAGCAGTTCAGTCTTCTATATATATATATATATAAACAAGAGGCTACGTGGGTAGTAAAAGTCGTTAAAGAGTTTGTAACTATCTTGATGTGGAAATGAAGTCGAGAGTCGTGGGGGTTGTGGGTTAGTAACAGTTGAGTAGCCTAGGTGTTTCTTGACAGTTGACCCTCATTCATCGTCACGATGTGCAAAGCAACTGCTTCCACCACCGTGCTTTTGGAGGCATGTTGATGTTCTTTCTTTTTAGTAATCTTGTCAGATTCTGGTCTGAAGTGACCATGCATCATCGGACAGCTTATACTAAAAACTTTATTCCGCCGTGATTAGCAATGGCGATTAACTATTCAAGTTTAGGAATGGCAGCCGCTGTTCATGGCCTACATTAAGTGTTTTTAATGGCGGACTCATATATTAGACCCATGTCAAATTCGGCTAAATTATCTTCTATGACCAAAACTACATGGTTTTGTTTATAAAATTTAGGAGACTCCAAAACTAATAAGATGAGATATTTAATATTAAAAGATTTAATTTGTATTAGATTATCATAAAATCGGTTAAAAATTAAATAAAATTACATAATTTAAAATATAATTGAAAGAGATTATTACTACCAATAAAATAATTTGAAGTTTAATAAAGAAAGATTGATAAATGAAAATTAATTGATTTATTTTATTTTATAAGAATTTATTAATTTATAAATATTAAATAATTAATTAATAAATTGATCAGTTTTTAATAACAAAAGTTATCAAAACAAATCAAACTAAAAAATTAAAAATTAACACAAAAAATTAGATTGTTTAAATTTTTTACGGTTAAATCGATCACATCAATTGAATTTTTAATTATTATTCTCAACTCAACATTCTTAAAGATAGAATTATATAATTTAATGTACTCAAATGAATTTCACGATTGTGTGTTTAAAACATTTTTTAGACTTGTTTTATTTTTCTATAAATTTTCAAAATTTCTACCCTTACAAAATTATAAATATAACTTGTCTTTTTATTTAACATTTTTCTAAAAATTAATAACTCAACAAATTAAGATTTTTCAATGATTGAAACACATAAATATACATTTTTTGTGATACCTATTGATACAAAAATAAAAGTTAAAATATATTTGATATTTTATTTAATATATTTGATATAATGTACCAATTTTTGAAAAATCTCTTTATAGAATTATCTACCATATCTAAATAATACTAAAATTATAACCTACTCCTAATTTTACATTCAAATTTTATTAGTAAAATCAATTTAAACTTTTTTCTCTCATATAATCTTACTATTTTGTTCACACTTCACAGCCTAAACATGACAAATTATATTAAGACTGAAGTTGTTTATAGGGCTAATTCGGAGAAAAAATTATATAATATCACAACCGTTGTAAAGCACTATAGCAAGGCATCATAATCATTAGTAAAACTGAGAGATTCAACTAATAGTTACATTTGCTTGTGTGTAATTCTCATGCATCAGACTGAAACATTTTTCTGTAGAATCAGTACAGTGTACCAACAATTAGATAACCTTGCACAATCAAAAATGGTGACAGAGAGGGTGATATGTACACTTTACGAATAACATCTATTCTTCATTACACAATTTCGACATTCTGTGCAACAGTTGATTGCAACTCTTGTTCAGAATCATTGTAACTCGTTCTGCTTTTAAAAGAGTTCTGGCTAAGCATCCTGGCAAAAGCACTTTTTGATCTTAGGATGGAACGAGATCCACGGCTTGATGTGCTATTCGGATTCTCCTTCGACAGGTTTTCTGATAGATTCCGGACAAGATTCTGATAATTAAGTCGTGAAGTTGGGTATCTTGAGACAGCTTTGGTAATTCCTTGAAGCCTTAATCATCAAAATACGGGTGCAGTGTAAAGGAAGAGCATGTAATGTATTGTAATGAAAACAATCGTTGGACAAATTCCTGAGTTGTGAGGAAAAGGTCTTGGACTGTTACCTTCTTGCTATTGCATCAAGTTCTGCTCTTCTGCGTTCGGGCTCAGGTGGTGGTCCAATATTTGAGCTTCTTAACTTTGTCAGCTCGCCGTTTAAAAGCACTAATCTGGAAAGATAATCTTCTTCTGCTTCTGATAGGTTTAATGCTTTAAGCTGGTCTTTCATAATTATAAAGGGCTCAAGAAACCAGTCATAGAAAGCATCTTTGGGTCTGTTTGTGCGCGTAAGCTCAGTGGTACCATCTCCTATACACACAAATTCATTGTTTACCTGAGAAACTTGTGCAATTCATAAAACAAAGTGAAACACACACGGAGGGGGAAACTTATAAGGAAATTTCAAGCAGAAGAAACAAAGACTTACTCAACAAAATACCCTCAGCATTGGCTTTTACAGAGCGCAAGAGCACCTGAAGAAGGCAGTATGCTGGTAAACCGATGCTAACTATTCTGCTACCCTTACCTGTCTTGGCGCCTTCAATGTCTTGTCGAGTTATTAGTCCTTCAGAAACAAAAATCTCCCCTTGGCGTTGGCACTCTTTAAACAAGGCATTAAGTAGCTGCAATGTTGCCAATAAGTTTTCATTCAGTCACTAGAAGCCAAGACATGCAAGTCTACAATGGGCTAAATCTATGTATCATTATGAAGAAGCCGTTTATCGTACAATATTGTTCGCTCTCTAATACAAAAGAACATAAATTATATACCTCGAATGGCTTTAGATCAACTGAAGTTCTATTGAATGAAGTTGAGTGAAGAGAGACATTTCGGAAAGAACTCAATTGTGTAAAAGAGGCAGTCTTCTTCAGCTCACCCTTCTTTCGGTAATCTGGGCTGTAAAGAACCATGATTTAGGGAATTGTTTTCAAAGTTCATAATTCAAACTCCATATATCTGCAAATCATTTGGAAGCTGGACAAAACCTGGGAAAGCAAGATCCTTCTGGCATGTCCAAAACATCATTGCTGTATTCATCATAGAGGGCCAAAGATGCTACAATGTAGCAAAGCCCAAGCCGAAAAGAAGACTCCTGAAATCCAAAGCAAATTCATAAACTTCACGTTGTTGGAAATGAAAAGAATTTGACATGATTCTATGTTTCTGGTTACGCTTTAACGGTATAAAGCATGAAAAAAAATGCAGTTCAGGGAATTGATTTGACATGAACTTAAAGGAAGCTTGAGGATGCATCTCCTGAAGCAAAAACATTACGTAACTAGAAATTAGCTACACGCTTAGGGTCAAATGCCAAAAGAATCATGGCTGGAACTGTAAGAATCACTCTGCGTGATTTCCTTTTATGGCCTAAGGGACTGTAGCATACTTTTACAATCCTGTTCAACGTTTAGGAAGTTCCCATTCGCCCATTTTCAAATCAAAATTTATGAATTAAGTTATGACAGATGTTAAGGAATTTAGACAAAACCAGTCATAAGTTTCTGACCTGATAAACAACCACACCTGCATAAGCACCAAGGAAAATGCTGGACGTGATGGAGCCTAAAACAGCACCAACAACTGCCAAGGGCCAGAGTATAATAGCAAGACCTGCGAATGGTACACATAAAGTCTCCAAGAAAGGGCCCTCCCGACCTATAAGGTCATGAAACAAACGATGCCATCCCTTAAACAACATATATGGACTTTTGCAAAGGGCAATTAATGACACCATTGGAACATCTAACAGAAAACCAAGTAAACCAGCGATAACAGCCCCAGGGAGATAACGCAATCTGCAAGATGATATGAGCAACATGAATGAGAACTAATAACAATCCCACATACTTGTGATTATATACCTGCAGATGAGCAAATCACATAAAGCAACATGCTTAAACTTCTTTAGACCTACTTAACATTATATCTCTTTTCCGTCTTCAAGTTTACTTGTATCAACAGAAAAGTTCGACCTGATTTAAGTGTCATGCTTTTGCACATTGTCTCTCCAGCATTTGGTGTGCCTTCAGAATAACTCTGAAATTAAATCACCCCACGCACATACAAACTTTAATATTTCTGATATTCAATTAATCTCCACACTTGTGAACATGATTACTTGATTCTTTTCATGAAATCTAAAATGGCAAAGTTTTCCTTAGCCTTCTGATTGGTTGTAGAAGCTCCATTTATCAGACGTGAGTAATACATAACTGTCTTAACAGATACAAGATATGATACCAATAGCAAACATTGCACATCAAAAAACACTGGTCAAGAAAGTTACAGAGGAAACATAAAGCACAACATGGTAAAATGCAAGATTTTAAACTTCCATACAGTGTACTATAATTCATATTCGTTCCAGTGTATCCGTGGTGGAGAAGAAACAACAGTAAGAGACTTATATTAAGCTCACAATTCTAGGGTATACCCAACAACGCCTAGCTTCATTATTGTAAGAAATATGGGTGCAATTGCCCAAGGGAAATCTGTTAACAGCAAACCTGATCTCAAAATGTTTCCCATCTGGAGGCCCATGTTGTTGCAGGTCATCCATAAAGGAGAAATAAGAATGATAACAAACATCTGCAAAATCACTGACAACAGTGCAACTTCCTTTAACAGTATCCCAAGTTCCATCCTGCAAAGGTAGACTGGGGTAAAACCACTGAATGCCAGAAAGAGAAGGGTAAATGAATAGGCACTAAAACCATTGAGAATTGGCAATAAACTGCTAAGAATTGGCACGTAAGACATACATAAAAGCAGCGGAAAAGCTTATTGCTCTTCCCTTCTCCAACAGCATCAAATGTTGCAAATATTGGTGAAAGAAAGCCATACAGTGTTCCGCCTATGATACTTCCAGCAATGCCAACTACTGGCCACAGAACCAAAGCAACTGGAAGTAGTAGGCAGAGGAAAAGCTTCACAACTGGTCCTAATTGTTTAGCTCTGCTTGTTAGAGAAATCAAGAGAATGAGATAGATCTTAAAAAAAGTTTAAGACCAAGTGTTTTGTTCAAGGAAAGCACCTCAAGATTGAATAATACGTCCAGCAAACATGTAATGGCCAAAGACCCAAAATGACAGCAGAGTTCCCAGTTATCATGATAAGAGACACCAACGGGCAGAAAAGGAAACCTGGACAAAATTTGGCAAGAAAGAAGTGTACAATTCAATTAGATTCATTCAACATCTAGGGATGACCTTTCTATTTTCTGAGAAAATCTTCAAGCCATGCATTGTTTTCTCTAATTATTGGGACTTTACTTCCAGTTGAGGTTATGACAATAGTGCATGTGCTAAGTGCAGGGGGTCATTCGGATAGGAGCTCAGCCATGTTTACTTGGGAAAATATCGCCAAGGAGCAAAGGGAGATGAAATCAAAGAACCAAAACTCTTAACTGGCTAACACATAATTGACCAAGTTAACAGGTAGATTCAAAGCAGAAGTCTATAAGAATCACTTCTATCCCTTAAAACCATTAAAATGAACAAGAGAATGGCAGTGCCGAATAAAACGAAAACAAAAGTGAAACCAATTGTTCCCAGAACGAGAGAGGCAGTGCAGGGGGTCATTCGGATAGGAGCACAGCCATGTTTACTTGGGAAAATATCGCCAAGGAGCAAGGGGAGACAAAATCAAAGAACCAAGACTCTTAATTGGGGCTAACACAAAATTGATCAAGTTAACAGGTTGATTCAAAGCAGAAGTCTATAAGAATCACTTCTATCCCTTAAAACCATTATAATCAATAAAAGAAAGGCAGTAACGAATAAAACGAAAATAAAAGTGAAACTTATTGTTCCCATAACCAGAGAAGAGTAAAAAAGAACCTAAAAATGGAGGAACAGAAATTAAAAACTCGCCTTTAATGGTACCCAGAAGCAGGAGTCCGGTGAAGTATGGCAGGAAGCAGATAAAGCTCCACAAAGAAGCCAAAAACCCCTTCGGAGGCTCCATGTCTCTGAACACTCCAAGCACTGATCAGATCTCCACCAAAATCACTACAGACCCATCTCCAACTTCACCCACAAGCCTCAATAGAACAACGAAATATGCCACCTTTTCGCGACCTTCCACTTACGAAAGACACGTTCACAGGAGCAAAAACCGACAAACCTCAGACCTCTCAACACCGGTACATTGCAACAACCAATAAGCAAACTCCACTAAAAACAAGACTTTGCTCTTTTTCTCGCACCAAAATACAGTAAAGGCCAGACCTTTAAGCTTTTAATATAACATTAAACAAAAGAAACATGATAAGAGGCACATAACTGAATCGGAGGTGGCTGCTTAAGGCCTAAAACGTGGTCTGAACCAAAAGGACAGTTACCCGACAAAAAAAAAACTGTTTTTTTTCCCACGTATTCCCTGACTAGGTATCTACGCTTTCTTCTTCTCCTGTTGCTTTTATGCTTAAACTCAAACCGAAGCAAACCAAACTGGGGTCACCAATAACACCATCCTTGAAACTTCCCACCACACTATAAAAAATACGTAGTGTGCGTAAAAAGGTATTACCTTGATTGTTGCTGCTTCCAGACCACGCAGTCGAACCTAAGTTGTTATGCAACTTGTCTGAGAAAATGACTTGCAAACATAAAAAATAAATCTGGCGTGATTCAACTGATGCACATAAACATAAAATTTATAAGACTTATTCTTAAAAACGTTAATACTGTGAAGAAGCCAAAATGCCAATCAGAGTCTAGTGGTTGTGTAAAAGCATCAGCTTCTTGTGGGGTATCATAATCTCTGAAATGGAACGAATCTTCCATGGGTTCAGACAAAGCAACCTGACGATAGTTACAGCTTAAATAACCTTGTAAGACAGTCGAAATTTCACTTTCGGTTCGGAGTTTGGACACATATGAAGTCTCATGTATATCAGTTGGATTTTACATTGATTAATCTAATCTGCCTAGTTGTGCTTGATTGAGTTAGTCA
>JANITW010000235.1:4249191-4268527 GCA_027564335.1 Erythroxylum williamsii | reverse complement strand
AGAAGAAGATCGGGTGAAAGAAAGTGAAGGTTTTTGTTTGTTGTATGTGTACATATTTATTGTTTTTTTAAGTTAGATTGTTGTTGAGAATTTTGGGAGTAGTGTATTTTTGTATATTCGGAGTTTTTGTATTGATGTTGAATTATGGTTTGGAATGCCATTAAAGTTTGTATCAATTATTCATGATGGTAATGAGTTATGGAATTGTGTATGGATATGGCATGTAAATTCTATATGGATGAGATAATATGAATGCGATTGATTGTATTTAGATTCCGGACAGGAGGTCCGAGGATTGTGATGATTGATCTGAAGTATTGAAGTGCTCTTTGTCTATGAATTAAGGGATTGATGAAATCCTATTTGGAAGTGGTGGTGCTTTGATTGATGATGAAAAAAAATTAATTATATCGATTTGGATTGGTTTAGACCGAGTGTGTTTTTAGGGTTTCCAACGCTAATTTAGTTTTCTTTGGTTCACGTTTTCGAATGTTGGAATTTGACCTTCAGTTTTTGTCCTTAAGCGAATTGTTCTCTTTGATTCCGAGCATTTCGTTTTCTTTGGCTCCTTAAGTTTTTGTTTCTGCCACTTTGTTTGTCCTTAAGCGAATTGTTCTCTTTGATTTCGAGCATTTCATTTTCTTTGGCTCCTTAAGTTTTCGTTTCTGCCACTTTGTTTTTCGATTTATGTTTCCGAGGTTAGGTTCCGAAAACAGTCCTAACATAGAGATTGAGGATATAGTGAGCATGGCTATGAAGGTGGAGAGATAGCTCAAAGCTAGAATGATAGCGAGGAGTGGAGCAAGCTCTAGCTAGTCATAGAACTCCAAATGGCCTAGAAAGAAGGAGAAGTCCAAGGATAAAGGAGTAGACTTCAAGGAAGCACCTATGAAGCCGATTGGGGGATTTAAACAGAAAGGTACTTCCAACAACCAAGCAACTTCTAGTAAACATTCATCTATAAAATGTTTTAAATGCTTTGGCAATGACCATATTGCATCTCAACGTCCAAATAAGAAAGTCATGATTATGAGGGATAATGGGATGATTGATTCGGAGGATAGTGGTAGTGAATCTGAGTTTGTTGTTGATAATGATTTTGAGGATTATAGTTGCTCTGAGAGAGCTGTTAAAGGGGAAGCACTAGTAGTTAGGAGGGTACTAAATATTAAGGCCACAAATGAGGTTGTAGATCAAAGAGAAAATCTTTTCCATTCGAGGTGTTTAGTTGGTAGAAAAGTATGCAATTTGATCATTGATGGGGGTACTTGCACTAATGCAGCCAGTTGGACTATGGTACAAATGGGTTTGACATACAGGAAACATCCAGAGTTATAAAATTTACAATGGTTCAATGATAGTGCTAATGTGAGGTGACTAGGTAGGTTGTAATGCCATTTTCAATAAGGAGATATGAGGATGAGGTGTTGTGTGATGCGGTACTAATGGAGGCTGGTCATATGTTACTTGGGAGACCTTGGCAATTTGACAGGAGGGTAGCATATGATGGGTATACCAATAGGTACTCCTTTTAGTTTAAGAGTAGAAACTTCATTCTACTACCTTTATCACCTTATGAAATGTACTTGGACCAGATAAATCAAGTAAAAGTGAGGATGGTTCGGGTAGTGAGAACAAAAAAAAACAAGAGAGAAAAGAGGCCCAAAAGAAAATTGAGTTTGGCCTAATGGTGAGTGACTGCACAAGTGAGAAAAAGAAAGTGGGATGTGCAGGAGAGAAGAGCTCAGAAAGAGAAAAGAAGAGACAAAAGAAAGAGAAAAAAGTGAGCTTGTTTGCTAAAGGAAAAGACTTGAGGAGAGTATCGGAGAGAAAAGAGCACTTGTAGTGGTGAGATATAGAGAGTGTTTAGTTTCTGACACTAATCCCTTGATGCTTTGCCTAGTGTTTTTACTTCTCTTTTACAAGATTATTCAGATGTCTTCCCTGAGGAGATGCCCAAGGGACTGCCACCTTTGAGAAACATCGAGTACCAGATTGATTTTGTGCCTGGAGCTCAAATTCCAAACCGCCCAGCCTATACGAGTAATCCTGAGGAGACAAAGGAGCTTCAAAAGTAGGTTGATGAACTTCTAGAAAAGGGACATGTGAGGGAGAGCTTGAGCTCGTGTGCGATGCCCGTATTGCTGGTGTCTAAGAAAGATGGAACCTGGAGGATGTGTGTGGATTGCAGAGCTATTAATAAAATCACTGTAAAGTATCACTACCCTATCCCTAGGTTAGATGATATGCTTGATGAATTGCATGATGTATGTATCTTTACAAAAATTGACTTGAAAAGTGGATACCACCAAATTAGAAAGAAGCCAGGAAATGAATGGAAAATTGCTTTTAAAACTAAATATGGGTTGTATGAGTAGTTAGTCGTGTTATTTGGTTTAACTAATGCACCTAGCACTTTTATGAGGTTGATGAATCATGTCTTGCGTGCATTTCTCGAAAAATTTGTGGTTATTTACTTTGATGATATCTTGATATATAGCACTAATCTTGATGAGCATGTTATGCATGTAAAGTTTGTCTTGGATGTGTTAAGACAGGAGAAACTGTAAGCGAACCTTAAGAAGTGTACTTTTTACATTGATAAGCTTGTCTTCATGGGGTTTGTAGTCAGTTCTAGGGGAGTTGAGGTGGATGAGGAGAAGGTGAAGGCTATCTAGGAATGACCGATGCCTAAGAGTATGAGTGAGGTGAGGAGTTCTCATGGGTTTGCTAGTTTTTATAGGAGGTTTATGAAAGATTTCTCTACCATTACTTCTCCTTTGACTGAAATAGTCAAGAAGGAGAAAGGCTTTGCATAGGGTAAGGAATAACAGCATGCATCTGCAAAAATTATGATCTGCTCCTATTTTGTGTTTGCCTAATTTTGATAAGGCTTTTGAAGTTGAATGTGATGCTTCTGGGATTGGTATAGGTGCTGTGCTTTTACAGGAAAACAAATCAGTAGCATATTTCAGTGAGAAGTTCAGTGGTGCACAACTCAAGTATCTAACCCATGACAAGGAGCTTTACGATGTGCTGAGAGCATTGGAGGTGTGGCAATATTACCTTCAACCCAGAGAGTTTGTCATTCGGACAGATCATAAGTCCCTAAAGCACTTGAAGGGACAAGGCAAGCTGAGCATGAGGCATACCACTTGGGTGGATTTTCTGAAGACATTTCTGTATATGCTAAATTACAAGCAAGGGAAGGAAAATGTGGTAGTTGATGCTTTATCTAGGAGGTATTCCTTAATTTCTACTCTTAGTTTTAAATTATTAGGATTTGAGCAACTTAAGGATATGCATATTTCTGATGATGATTTTGCTAATGTGTATGCTACTTGTGAGCATGTTGCACTCCAGAAATTGTATAGGCATGATGGATATTTGTTTCGTGATAATCAGCTGCGTGTGCTTAATTGTTCTTTGTGTACTTTGTTTGTGCATGAGACCTATAGTGGTGGTTTGATGGGTCATTTTGGGGTTACTAAAATTTGGATATTTTGCATTAACATTCGTATTGGCCTGGTATGCGCAAGGATGTTGAGCGTGTATCTGGCAAATGCATTGCATGTAGATAGACAAAATCTACAGTTAAACCTTATGGATTGTATACTCCTTTACCTGTGCCTATTGAACCTTGGGTTGATATTTGTATGGATTTTATTTTAGGACTGCCTTGAACAAAGAAGGGGTGTGATAGCATCTTTGTTGTTGTTGATCGATTTAGTAAGATGCACATTTCATTGCATGCCATAAGACTGATAATGTTGTGCATGTTGCTGATTTATTCTTTAGAGATATTGTTAGATTGCATGGTATTCCTAAGTCTATTGTTTCGGATCGAGATGTTAAAGTTTTTAGTTATTTTTGGCATGTTCTATGGGGAAAGTTGGGTACTAAATTGCTTTATTCTACTACTTATCATCCACAAACAGATGGACAGACTAAGGTTGTTAATAGAACCTTAGGTACCTTGTTGCGTGCTGTAGTTGGTTAAAATTTAAAAACTTGGGGTGATTGTTTGTCATTTATTGAGTTTGCATATAATAAATATGTGCATTCCACCACAGGTTATTTACCTTTTGAGTTTGTATATAGTTTTAATCCTTTGACTGTCTTGGATCTGGTGCCTTTACCCTTGCATGAGTTGTCTAGTACAAATGGTAAGAGGAAAGCCAAGATGGTTAGAGAATTGCATGCGAAGGCGAGATAGCACATTGAGCATAGAACAGAGTGTATACTAAGCAAGTCAACAAGGGGAGATAGTTGGTGACTTTTAAACTTGGTGATTGGGTTTGCGTGCATCTGAGGAAGGAGAGTTATCTTACCCAGCGGAATCCAAGTTAGATCCTAAGGGTGATGGTCCATTCCAAGTGTTGAAGAAGATAAATAACAACACCTACAAGATTGACCTGCCAGGTGAGTATTCTGTTTCTACAACTTTTAATATTACTGACCTTTCTCCTTTTGATATGGATTCAGATTCAAGGACGAATCTTCTTGAGGAGGGAGGGACTGATGTGAGCAGGAGTAAGGAACACCATGGAGATGGCATGCATGGTGGGGGCGAGCTTGTCATTCTAGTTGGACCTATGTCCAAAGCTAAGACCGAAAGACTCAAGGAGACTCTCTATATGCATGTGGGCTAATTTATGGAGAGAATAAAATACACCAAGTCTATTGGAGGAGAGCTATTTGAATCACTACAGCCCAAATTGATTCATTTATCTCAAATCCTTGGATTAGACTCACATAGGACTTGAAGATCATTGTATTGGGCTGCATATCATCACTGAAGCCCAAGAGGAGAGGCGCGTCTATGATCAGACTTGGAAGCACGTTAGGCCAAGCTTAGACGTGTTTTTTTTATTATTCTATTTTGGACTTGTTTTAAGTTATAATTATATTTTGGGCTTTCATGTATTTTAAGCCCAAGTCTTTTAACATTAAGCCTAGGTATAAATACTTATGTTTTAGGATTTTTGGAACACAACTTTGATCATATTGTTTTTTGTGAGCCGTCGGCCATATTGAGAGGAGAAAACCCTCTTGTTCTTTTCAACTTAGGAATTAAACTTTACTTATCAATTGAATCAGATTGTGACATGATTTTGATCCTACCCAACTTTTTTGGTTTGTTCTTTACCCGTTATCTAGGTTGCGAGACAAGTTCTTCGTGAGGTCTAGTCGGTAAATTTGAAACCCTGCATATCAGATTTAATTTCAGTTTATTCGAATCTATCCTCTTCTTCCTTCTTTGAATCCGAACTTTTATATCTTTCAATTCTGTGGAGTGCATTAAGTTTTCTCTTTGGGACTTGTCTTGAAGCATATTTTATATGTCCCCAATCTATTTGTCAATCTTATTTCTATGGGCAGATTGTGCTTTGATTCAGACTATTTTCTAACTTTTTATTACGTTTGTATTATATAGGACTGCACCTCGAGCAAACCGATTGGAGCGGGTGAATGGCGTAATGGGTTTTACTAACAAGCCATTGACATAAGCTACTGCTGCATTAGTTGCAACGTTTTCTGAGTCAACGGATTTGTGGCATATGCGTCTTGATCATCTGTCAAGTCAGCTTCTCTTTTTTTTTCCTGGCGTTAGTTCTACTTTAGTTTTGGAAATTAAGTTATGTGATGTGTGTTGTCGAGTTAAACAAACTCAAAGTAGTTTTCTTAATAGTGACAATCATGAACTGATTGTTTTGAATTAATTCATACAGACATTTGGGGTCCTTATCGTATGAGTTCCCTTATAGGGGCATGCTATTTTCTTACTATTGTAGATGATTTCAGTCGTGTAGTTTGGGTTTATTTAATGGTTAATAAAAATGAGACAGATGAATTGTTACACAGTTTTTCTGCTAGGGTTGTCAAACAATTTAGGAAACATTTTAAAATTATTAGAAGTGATAATGGCCGGGAATTTTGTTTAAGACCTATGTTGTAGTTTTATAATGTTAATGGCATTGAGCATCAAACTAGTTGTAATGACACCTCACAACAAAATGGTTGTGTTGAGCATAAACATAGACATATTTTGGATGTAGCATGTGTATTACGCTTTTAGGCAAACTTGCCTATAGAGTTTTGGGGGGAGTGTGTTTTAATAGCGGCATATGTGTGATAATCAGACTCTAAGTATGCATCACAAAGGAACATCAACGTAGTTTTTTGGGTTATCGTCGTGTGCAAAAAGGCTAGCGTGTTTATAACTTAGAGACACACGTGGTGTTTGTGTCTCATGATGTTATTTTTAATGAGGATTCTATAACACCTTATACCTTATAATGGAATCGACATATCGAGCTTTACCATAATCTTATATACCTAACATTTCGAACTACAACATTCTCTATTTTAAACCTCATTATTTTAGCAATTACTATTCACTTTATAAAAATTTTAATAGAGTTTCCTCTATATGTACTTAAAACCGCCCGTAAGACACTTTAATACACTTCTCATGCATGTTACTTAGCTATCCGTCTCTATGTCAAACTCTATGACAAATAATTTACCCATCCTCTAATACATTTCAACTCATCTAAACCAAATTTAATACAAAACTTTCATATATAATTAACAATAAAATTTTGTAAGATCTTTCACTTCTTTATGTATACATGCCCTAACCAAAAACCAAATAATATTCTGTAGTACATCCACCTCCAAGTCTTCCGAGATCCTCTATGTGACTCTAGTCTTATAGTAGATCTACCACAGTTTTCTTCTAATTCTCCTTAAAGCCAATACGCGGAAAAAAATTCCACACGCTAAGCTATAGGCTTAGTGGTGTTCAAACAATTCCATTTTTTTGTTTAATTCCATTCATTCAACCATAACATGCATAAAATATAATATTTTTCAAATATAAATACCTTTGTTTATTTCTAAGCAAAAATAGGCATTTAAAATCAATTTATAGAAGACAAGCATGTATCTATTATACTAATCCATACCTAATTCCATAATGATCAACAAATTGTACAATCAATTACTACTTTCATTTGAAGTTATTTAATAATTAGTCATGCATTTATATTTTTTCTATAATTGTCCCAAGTTAAATTCGATGGAATTGTATCGCAAGCTGGATAAGCGGGAGTTTAAAAATACAGGACCGAGTTCTCAGAACCATACGACCTATCTCTTTTTTATATATACATATCAAGACTAAGCTCTCGGAGCCATACGGCCTAGTAACACATATCATGACGCAATACTGCTAATTTCTTAATTGGCATGCCAACTTTATCACATTTCTCCAATTCTTATCTATCTTAATAGAGGCAAATTTAATTAAATTCCATTGAAATTTTATTATAAAAGATCATATTAAATAATTCAAACTATTTCATATTCGACCAAAGTAAATGTCATTTTTTCCTTCCATTATTGGTTTTAATTTAATTCATATAACATTTAAAACAAATTCATCTTATCAATTAGTCAAAAGTAACATGTATATCAAGTTTCCGAATTCAAACATGATGTATGTGAAGTGGGGAAAATACAAATTATAAGTCTAAAATCGCAATTAATTATACATACTACTTCATTTAACATCCAATTAAATATTTTTAACAATAATTTCATAAACCCCCAATTTTATCTCAAGAACCCTAAATTACATAATAAACTATTTTTAGAGAAAAAAGAATTACATGAACACATACCAAATTGATGACTAAATCTTTAAATTAAGCTTCTATAAACTTCAATTTTCATCATCAATTCCTTATTCCTTTTCTTTCTCTTTCTCTTTCTCCTTCAATTCATCTTCTTTATCTTCATAATATTGCATAACAAATTCAATTTCATGCATTTTATTTATTAATGCATACAACTATACTAAAATCATGTACTAAAAACAACAAAACTCCATTGACTTACCTTATTAATTTTCAGGTACTATTCATCAAGAACACCATATACCTGTGATTGTATTAATATACAAATTTAAAACAATATTAGGTAAGATAACATAAAAAAAAGATGAAATTTATATATATAAAAGAAACGAATTTACCCACAATATCTTCATTATCTAACCAATTTTGGGCAAACATAAGGGCTTCTATAGTACGAGGATGAAGCTGAGTATGATGAGGATTAATAACTTAACTAATAGTGCTAAAAGCATATTCCGAAACAACGGTGGATGATGGAATTGCTAATAAGTCTCGTGGAATTACTTGAATGATTGGGAAATTATTTCACAACTCTTCCACTATAATAATATATTGAACTACACGTCTTCAACTTTGGCCACACAATATTCCACCTAATACTTATCTAATTCCATCATTTTATACAAACTCCTAATCCTTTTTTCTTTCATAAATTTTGAAAGTGAAATTAATAAATTGCTCCTAGAAAATGAGTCCAAACTTGAAACTAAAGCCAAAATTGAACAGCCTAAACTCCTGGAATCCCGACCATAAATTTTGTTCATTTTAAGTTGATAATCATTAAATAATTCAGACCATAATTATTTAATGACATCTACATGCTCTTGGGTTTGATCACTATACAACATGTTATATATAAAAGTAACCCCCTCTATCTTGTATCTCGTGTCCAACATGGATAAAACTGAAAAAAAATATGTCCAACCATAGATAATAAGAATTCAACTTCTCCATCATATGCTCTTCCATAACCTGAATAACATCATTGGAATAAAACATCCAATTAGATAAGACATTCTTTATCTCACACATGGTGATAAAGCAATAGAGCAAAGTTGAATATTTTGTTCCCGAGAACAATTCAATTGCATTATAAAATAATTCCAACTTTGCACAAAGTTCTTTAGCCAATGCCCGTTGCTTTTCTGTAGGAATGAAAGTGTATTTAGAGTCTTTTTGTCTCAACCTAGTAAACAAATGAACATATTGGACTGCCGACTCCAACATCTTAATATTGGGAACGTATAGAAATTGTACAATTTCTTCAAATTTCTCAACTCTTTTAAGTGTTGCACTTCAACATACTATACCGATTGGAATCTATTCCTTCCTCTATGATATCAAATCCATCCTTCACAATCAAGTTCAAAATATACGCAAAACAATGCTTATGGACTAATCTTCCACTAACCAACAAGCTCCCAACTTGTATCGTATTCTTTGACTTTTCAATTATAGCATCATTCGAGATATAATTTTTGACTGTTATGGTGGATAATTTGCTTTTGATATTAAAATCCATCAAATAGTCTCCCAACATGGTTGCCGACCTTTCACTTGTATATGGTTCTGGCATGTAAATGAATCTATCG
Organism: Erythroxylum williamsii; assembly: GCA_027564335.1. NCBI lineage: Eukaryota > Viridiplantae > Streptophyta > Magnoliopsida > Malpighiales > Erythroxylaceae > Erythroxylum > Erythroxylum williamsii. The sequence goes on along the minus strand of JANITW010000235.1, from coordinate 4,259,232 downwards.
TATACAAATATTACCAACATCAATCATAACATAATGAAAAAGTAAATGATAACAATATTAAAAAATATATATTACCTTAAAAGTTTATTGTGTAAAGTCCAATAATTGTCAACGTATGTGTCGTTATCGCCATATAAACCTTCTTTTGGCTATTGGTTGTTCATATGTCTATTGTAATAGCAATTCATCCTTCATTACCACGATGCTCTTAAAATCTCTTTCTTCTTGTCCTCGTATATCTTTATAATGTCTTTCTTCAATATATTCCGACTTGGAACCTTGAAGGTCCATTGTAGTGAGTTGCAAAACATACTAAATCTTTTGTAATTAACTATAAATAGTGGATGTTCATTGCTAATTATCATTGAAGCTATTAAAAACCTTGATATGTTGTTGTCATAAGATGTTGCAATCATTTCATTCTTCACTCTCATAAGGTTAGGGGTAAAAAATGTTTGACCCCTTAGTACCATCTTCCTTCTACTACATGAATCCACATGTTTCTTTAAATGGGAGGTTCCATTTTTTGAACTCCTAGCCAGCATCTTCTAACAATATTTACATTTGACTTTTTATACTCCATTCGCCGATCTAGTCTTAATGAAGTGGTTCTATACTTCATTTTTCAATTGACTTCAAGTTGAACTTCTATTTTCACTTGGTACTGGATTACAAGTTTCCACATCTATCCCTAGTACCGGGTTACAACTCTCTACTAAAAGAGTATGCTTATCTATCTAAAATTGAAAAAGAATCAAAATGAAGCCCAAGTGAGAGACATGGTCTCTTTACAAATAGCTGATGAAGAGGATAAATTTTTAACAGAAAAAACTTGATATATTCACTAATATTAAGGAATTAAACTAGATAAATTCTTAATGAGTTACAAAGTGGCAAGTAGTAATGGATAACACTCCATTGCATTGCATTCACTAACTTGACTCCATGGATATACGTTTCAATCTTAAAAAAATAAACAAGTCATTGAATTTTCATACTAATTCAAATAACAGTGTAGAAGCTTGTGCTCTCTACATGCTTACAAAATCCCAAATTTCAACTGGTGGGTGAACTTCTGAATTTCAACATCAAGTATCATGGGCACATTATGGACACATTTCCTGCTCTAATGATTAGGAATTAACACAACAATTAATGGTATAGGCAGTAACATTACTCCTAGTTCACATTTTTTCAAAGATATTAAATGTGTGGAATACAAGCAAAAACTCCCTTGATTATCAATGACTTTTGCAAATTGATTGGAAGATGAGTAAATATTGGATAAATTTAGGATGATAATAATTTGCAGCTTTGGCTTTGTTATAAGATATTTGTTATATATCTTATTATTTAGTTTTGACATTATTCGATAATTAAACTTTTAAAATAATGTTGATTATGGGATAGAATATTGAGGATAATATTTGATAAGAGATTGTATTTTGATAAGAGATTGTATGATGATAGAAATCCATCTTGTGAAGACTCCTTAGTGATTTACATCACTACACATCTAAATGAATCTTCTACCGTGACCTCTCCTATGTCTATTGAAGTTAAGGTTCTTTTGAGTAGCTATCTTTCTATTTGGTAGTCGATTGATTTGGTGGTCTGCAGTTGTGATATTTCTGTAATTCATTGCGTGAATTAGCTGGGCAATTTTTTTTACTCTACTCTTCAACGTTAATTGAGGGTGTTTTTCTTGGACTTAGCAGTTGATATATTTTCTGGTGTATGTGTTGTCCTTGTGCTGCCGTTTTGTTTTGATGAAGTGTTGATTAAGTGGCTGCTCTTGATGATTTACAATTGGAAGTAATGCGCGAAAATTTCAGCAGTTGACTACGGCAGTATACTCAGTGAACAACTTTCAAGTATGTCTTTGTAGGAGCTGAATTTATTAGGAAGTTGTTCTTTTTTATCTCAAGTGTATTCACTTTCATTTTTTATTATTTTAGTCACTTGAATTATTTGATTGTTGTCTCTTTCGTTAAAAATTTTTGAAAAAAATCTTCTTTTGAGGTTAACACAAGTCGATCTGTAATTAGGTGTAATTTACTTTTACGAGTAGTGAAAACAATGAATAGTGTCAAGGATTGGATGGGTCGGCTATCACAGATAAAAGTAATTAAACTGGGTAAGAATCTAGCAGATGTAAGGAAGAAATTTTATAAAGACTGTATAATTCATAATTTTTGCGAAACTAGAGAATTTTTAGGCTTATTAATCATAGTTTCCAATTTAAAGTCAGCAAGGAGGTCGGTGACTGGTGAGTGACGGTGTTAGTTACTTTATACCTCCAACAGCAACAAAAAGGGGATGTTGTTATACATGTATGGCATTTTTTTCTTTTTCTGGGAAATTGAATGAACATATTGCCTAAGGATACGTGTATGACAACTTACGTGATAATAAAATGAAGGAATTAAACTAGATAAAATGTTAAACTTGAACATGGAGAATGATGAAATACGAAAATAATACGCTGGTGCTAAGAGAAGGGGCAGGGGCAGCTGTTGCAACTGGAGGAGGAAGGGGTGGTCGGTGGGCTGGGTGGCGACCTGCGACTGACTTGGCGAAGGATTGGTGTCCGCGACAGTGACTAGTGAGAGAGAATTAGAGTCGGGAGACGAGGAAGAAATAAAACTAAAGCATAATGACGTTGTTTTATACATTCACCAAGTTTATCATGATGAAATAGAACATCAAATAGTAAAATTTTCACACATAGCATAGTAGAATACTAGCAATTCCCTTCACTTTCTTTTGGCTCTCACTCAAAACCCTGCCACTAATCACACACAGCACGCGTCAACGTCAGGCCTGCAATTCGTAGTATATGGCCTAACGTATCCTTTACAGATCTTATTCATACTTATATAGTTAGTGTGGGTAGTGGCGAATTCTTCTTCTCATCAGTCGTCACAGCACGTGTACACACTCATCCTCTCCATGGGACGACCGCACTCAGCACACTTGAGCTTATCCGGCATGCCTCTGGAGGTGCCACGGACCTCGAACTTGCAGCAGTGCGGCGGAACTGGGATGCCACGGAGGTGGTCAATCAATGCCCCCATGAAACCCTTCTCCGGAACTTGAACTTTCCAAATGTTGAAGTAGTCCGACAAGCAGGTCAGGAATGAACCACCATTGGCTCTTACCATCTCAGCCGCCAAGCCATGGCCAAGTATAGCGAAACCATTTCCACTTCCACCCATATAAAGTATTGCAGCAACATCTGCCATCATCGGATCAGTGTCAATGGTACTGTCTAGCGCTTGCTTGGAGAAGAACATGCTTTCTAGCCTTACCCAGAAGTACCAAATTGTGTTCACATTTAATGTGTAGCCCAGCTTTTCAGCCTCTATAGTAGATATAGCTTTCCTGACACGTTCCTTGGGATTTTTCTTCCCTATGTAAACCGTCTGAAGACTGATGTCAGCATCTTTTGCCACAGAACGTGCAGCAGCTGTGAACTTTCTGATCCAATCTATGTCCTCTCCTCCATAGAGAAATATGTATCTTCCCTCGGAAATCTATGGAACACAAGAACAAGTGATAATTAACAACATATAAGCATCCCTGCAGTGTTAATATAATATATAGAGATATATATACCCAGTCAACAATCTGTTGATCAATGTTGTCTACTATGAAGTCAATCCTCCAGCTCTCTGCAACCCACAATTCCTTTTCTCTTTCAGCGGTGAAAGGGAAAGCTAAACTTCCCCAAATCCACATCATTGGAAGGGCGTTTCGGCTGGAAAGTTTTCCTTGTCTATCTAGCACACCAAGGGTTGGCTGCTTCCAGAAGTTGAACAATTCTTGGTCTTTCATGCACATTATTACTGCTTGGCTAATCAGTGAAGGGTCATAAACTCTAAACCATTTCATGTTCGTCTGCAAATCCTCAAACTGCCTCCTGCCTGCTGGTGTCTGGAGGATATTAGGGTCAACAACAGGGAACCAGACAATCTCATATAGGTGATCCTTTGTCAATTGACTCCGAGAATCGTTATACATCTGCTCGAGAATGGCAAGCTCTTCTTGCGGGATGTCGAGGTCGGTCACCAACAAGAGAACGAATTTTCCCCTCAGGACATCAAGGTTAACCTATTGTTGTCAAATAGAATGTGAAATGGTTATTATCAAACAGAATGTGGAATGGTTATTATCTGGCTAAGATCAGTACTCAGTCTTAAACAATTTTAGCTATCAGGATTATCCACGTCAGAATTATCCATAAGAACTCAAGAGTGAGAAACTGGAATATGGTCTGCGTTAAGTACATTTAGTGTTTGCAGTCCTGAACATTTGAGTGAATTTGCATGTCAAAATGGATTATACCAAGATGATTAGCAAGAAGCTACAGCTTACCCTTTTAGCACGGGTTAAATCGTAAAGGGGCTGTAGTTCATCCTTTCCACCAAAAAGTGCACTGAGCACTATCACATTGTCAGCTTGGCCCGTCTTGAGTAAGTGTTTAAGGTATTCAAATTCTTCTTTGATTCTCCGGTCGTCTAAATCATGTAACAATTTCACCATTATCCACCTTGCTTCCAAGTAAGTTACTGATGAATAGGTGCAGTAGCAACAATTCCAGGTTGAAACTTAATTACCGATACGCATAAGGCACGCCTTCAGCAGCTCTGCCAGGTAGCTGTGCATGTTCTTGAGATCGTGCGTCCAGCTTGATAGCTCCCAGGCCTCTACAGATGATCCTAGTTGCCTGTAACAAACAAAAAAGTTCAGTTGCTAATACATGCTCCGAAATAGAACAATCTCCTCTTGATGAGAAATTCTACACAACTAGATCTTTGAGAACTTATGACGCTACAAGTTCAACAGTTCAGGAAGTGCGATATTACCTAGACATCTCATTGCAAGAATGAAAATAACTAGGAATTAGATACATACTCAGTGCTTAGCCCAATAAGTTCACTAATCTTGTATGCACATGCTACGATACTTTTGATAGTCTGCTTGACAGCAGTTGGTATATGAGACATAGCTCTGGCGATCGTAGGATCATCCTGATCTGTGTATTGAGATGGCAGCAGCGTAATGTCAACAATGCATTTGGTAATGTCTAGGATTACACTATTCAGATTTTTCACTGCATCAAGCCGGTTCTTAAGCACATTTGTTTGCATAAACATGTACGGTAATCGTTTAAGGATTGCTACGGATTTAGCGACTTGGTTTGAGGTGTAACTTTGTGCAACCAGCCAAAATTGTCCATAGATCATGGCATAAGCTGCTAAAACTATCAATAGCTTGTTTTCCCACGAATATTCCGGGAGCTTGTCCAGTATTGGTGCTGATGCATCTGCAGTTATACCTCCGGAGCAATTGCAAGCTATCTGTCAATACGGACCAATTACAGATGACAAAACTAGCCTGCGAAGGATAAGTAATGCAAAATTTTTCTCCTCACACTTACCTCGCAGCCAATCTGATCAATAAGATAAGCCAGATTTTGAGGCAAGGTAACATAGCCGACTTGGAGGCTTCGATCCTCCAGCTGCTTCGTAGAAGTTGGAATACCCTGCAAATCAAAGAAGAATCATCTTAATGGAAATGTTTGCATCAGAATTGAGTAATTGACGAATCAGAATCTATCTCAATGTCCATATGCAGAATACAAAGGCATCAATTGTCTGCAAATTATAAGGACAAGGTTGGCATTAGACCTTTGCTGCTGGTGTAGCAATAGCAACCATAGTCTGCGAGTCGTGACTGAATATATCCTCAATGATAGGTAGAAGTGCTTTGATATCGGAATCCCTTGCCTCGCGGCCAGCAGCGGGCACAATTGATGGCAGCAAACCAGAAGCAGACCCACGTGAATGCAACGATGGCTTCTCCATGGGAGTCATGAAAGTAGTGGGCTCACTTTTGATCAGTTTCTGAGAAGTGGGAGTGTCTCTTTCAGTGGATGGTGCAGGCCTGATGGTGACCATTTTGGTTGTTCAACAAAGGCAGAAAAAAAGTACAATTATCAGATAGCCAAAACAGCTCAACTCAACATGTTCTTTTCCAAGCAACGTCCTGGACCTTTATAAAACCATCTGAAATGGAATAAAGCCTATCTGAACCAACTTCCTTGCTTCCATTTAAGTTTTAGAATTCAGAAAAGGCGTAAAAGCGTACAACTGTGACAGGTCTGTTGGGAATTAATTCTCGTTTCTTCTTTACTCTTTAGTTGCAGGCCCACAAAATCTCGTGTTTCACGTCAAACTCCATGGAGCACAGTGCTTTTAAGCATTCCCTGATACGAGATTCACATACAGTTTTTACCTTGATTAAGTTGGCTAGGCAAGTGTCACGGAGAATCAGACAAACTTAAAATGCACAGGGTAAAGTGTGATTTCTGCTTTGTTCTCTAGTTCTTTTTTTTTTGCCATTTTACTTTTTCATAGGATTAGCAAAGGGCTCTTGAATTAGAAGTCTTCTTACGTTATGAGTTCATGTAATCAAATCTTGTGATCGGAAAAGAATCTTGTGATCGGATCAGGAACTTTCATGAAGCATGTTTGGTAACTAGTGAGTGAAAAGTTGGCGCCATTCGTGCAGTCTCGCCGTCCTCACGCTGCTACTCGTTGTGTGTGTCGGGCTCAGCATATTCTTGCTTGCTCCAGTTCACCGGTTCTAAGTTTTCTTTCCGGAGGGGATGGCCTCCACTGACCCAGAGGGTCAGCCGTCCAAGAAAGGATGGACGAGGAAGCGCGATGATGCACCCCTTCCTCCGAAGCCGACGTACAATGCAACCGTGGCCGGGCCTTCTTCTGAGGCGGCCCCTACTCAAGTTCAGCCGTGAATGGAGGAGGAGCCTGTCCTTGTCGAAGAAGGAGACCTCACGACTGAGGTGGGGGAGGGGGGCCCGTGCCTGTGGCTCTCACACACCTTCAAACATCGCCTCGATCAACAATGGGAGCAGACGGTGATCGTCAAACTGATGGGGCGCCGTATTGGCTATCGCACGCTCTGCACCCGGCTTCAGAGTCTATGGCAACCGCGGGGTCCGATGAAGGTGGTGGATCTGGACCAGGACTTCTATCTTCTCAAGCTGAAGGAGGAAGCTGACTACCTCCGGGTCTTAACCAACGGCCCCTGGATGATCTTCGGCCAAGTGTTGGCTGTCCAACGCTGGTTTCCGGCCTTCCGGTCGTCACAAGCCTAGGTGAATCGCGCGGTGGTCTGGGTTCGGTTCCCCAATCTTCCCATCGCCCGATACCACCCCACGATCCTCCAAGCTTTAGGAAACCTAGTCGGGAGTCTGGTGAAAGTCGGCGTTGCTACCACCACCGCCCAGCGGGGGCGTTTTGAGAGGCTGGCGGTGGAGCTTGATCTTAGCGCTCCCCTTCGCACCAGTCTCGTCTTGGATGGCGAAACCATCATGGTGGAGTACGAAGGCCTCCCCACTATCTGTTCTAGCTGTGGTTTCACCGGCCATGAAGCTGCGGCCTGTCCCCACCGCCCCTCTGCCATGGACGTCGCTCCGACAAACCACAGGGAGGCTGCCATTGGATCTTCGAGCGATTCCCCACTCGGGGGAAACGATGCTGGCACGACCCCCGGACCGTCCAACGGTGAGCAACCATGGATCCCCGTCCAGCGCAACGCGACTCGCCAAGCGCAGTCACATGGGGGTAGGCGAGGACAACGCCCAGCGCGCGCTGCAGGAACACCCTCTTCGTCTTCTTCGGCAACCCCCGGTCATGTCAGTCGCACCGTTCATCAATGTGTAGGGCAGCGAGGTGAGGCGGTGCCCAGAGGAGGCTCACGGTTCAACATTCTGGAGACCGTTGCGACGCCGACTGAGGAACAGTCTAGACCAATCCTCCCGTCCCATCCCTTTATCTTCTCTGGCAGTGGGCGCAGAGTGGAGCAGCAGTCGGTGGTTCTCAATGAACCAAATGAGACCCACGCTGGTCCCATTCTAACTGAGGGGCCATCCCCTCAATTCCCAGTCCAGGCCCGATCCGCAAGTTCAGCGGAAGGTCCGCCTGGTCTACCAAGTGTGGGCCAAGCCATAGGTAGTGGCCCACACCCGGGGGATCCAACCTTAGTTCAACTCCAACCTTCCCCTACGGCCCAACATCTGGCCATCGACCTCCAGTCGCATACTGAAATGGTTTGCGACCAGGTCCTACTGATTGGCCAGGTTCCGAGTGTGTCGGGGGCCTCCCCACTCAATGAGGGGGTCGAGGACTCCGGGCTTGTAGTGGGGGCCGGGCACGAGGTCCTCATACCCACCCCCACTGATCCTCCGGATTTAACCCTGGTCACTAGCCCTTCGGTCGAGTTCCAGGCCCCGCAAATGGACGAGCCCATGGTACAGGTCCAACGCACCCACGTAGTTCAGGAGGGTGGCCCACGGGGTGCCTCCGCTTAGACTCCTCTTGCTTCCATTTCCTTATGTCAATTCTCCTATGGAATTGTCAAGGGGCGGGAGGGTCGCGTTTTCAGACCGTTCTGTGTAATTATCTTCGTACGTACCGGCCAGGAATCCTGGTGCTGATGGAACCTCGGATTAGTGGGGCGGGTGCTCAGCGGGTCATTCAGTCGCTCGGTTTCAATTTTTCTTTTCATGTCGAGGCTAACGGCTTCTCGGGTGGCCTTTGGCTTCTTTGGAAAGGGGATTTTGAGCTTTCAGTCATCTTGGCTCACCGACAGCTCATCCATACTACAGTCAAATCGGGGTCAGGGTTCCTTTGATTTTACCGCGGTCTATGCCAGCCCGCATCCGTCCTCCCAAGCTCACCTTTGGCCTCTGTTAACTTGGCTTGGGCGCTATCACTCCCGACCGTGGTTGGTGGGGGGCGACTTTATTGCTAAACTGGAAAGCTTGGATCGACGGGGCAGGGCCCTGTCCTCCAGAGTTGTCAACTCCCGATTCACGACTTGGGTTCATCAGTGCGGACTTCATGATATGGGCTATGTGGGCTCGAAATTTACTTGGCGGCGGGAGTCTGTCCAAGCCCGTCTGGATCACGTATTCGGGTCCACTCCTTGACTCCATACTTTTCCCCACTCCCTCAATCATCACCTCCCCTTTCTTGGTTTGGACCATCGGCCTCTTTTGTTTCATATCCATTCGCATCCTGCCGGTCCCTCACGGCCCCAGCATTTCCGATTTCAGAATGCCTGGGTCACTCATGTGACGTTTTCCCGGTTGGTGGCGCAACATTGGTGTCCCGGAGAGGGAACTATGAGCCATTCTCTTCGGAGCCTCTCCACCCATCTCCAACATTGGCACACCCATGTCTTTGGGCATATCCTGCATCGCAAGCGCCGGCTCATGGCCCAGCTTCGGGGCATTCAGCGGGCTATGACTGATGACCCCAATGATTCTCTGCTGGACCTGGAGGATCATCTGAGCCGTGATCTTATGCAGCTCACTGAGGAGGAAATGCTGTGGCACCAGAAGGCCCGGTGTCAGTGGCTTTCGAGGGGGGATCGCAACACGCAGTTCTACCATTTCGTTACCCTCTCCAAGTGTAAACAACTGCGAATTGCTCAGCTCCTTGACTCCGATGGTACGCTGATTACGGACCCGGGCTGCCTGCGGCGACTCGTCCACAACTACTATGCCCAACTCTATACTAAGGACGTAGGGGCATCCGTCCCACTTCCATCTTCTGGAGGGGCCCCTTCCCTCTTGCCCTCGCAGATCCGCGACCTGGAGTTGCCGATTTCGGCTCACGAAATCAAGAGTGCTATTTTTACCATGAACCCCAACAAAGCTGCCAGGGTCGATGGGTTTAATGCACTCTTCTTCCAGTTCCAATGGCAGACGGTTGGCTCTACGATGGTAACGTTTATCCATAATATCTTCAGTCAGGACCATTGGGAACTGGACTTGAATCAAACTCTCCTGATCCTCCTTCCCAAAATTCCGATTCCCCAGCAGGTTTCTGAATTCCGGCCCATTAGCCTGTGCACTGTGCTTTGCAAAGCCATCGCTAAGGTTATTGTTAATCGGTTGAAATCTTATATGCCTCAGCTAGTTGCGGAGACCCAGTGTAGTTTCATTCC
>JANITW010000235.1:4182303-4210512 GCA_027564335.1 Erythroxylum williamsii | reverse complement strand
TCAAAATTTTATGCAAGGCCAACACCTTTGGGCAGAATAACCAAACATAAAATCAGAGACATCCCCCAACATGTAAGTAAAACAATCCAGAATACTGACTCGAACAACCACTTTGGTGACTGCATTCTCATCAGCATCCAAAAAGTTCGCAAACACAAGGGATACATCTTTATGTCATCCTCACATTCTTTATAGGCATATTGTATGTGACAATGTAACCTCAATAAATGCAAAAACTCCGAATGCATAATCTCATTGTCACACACACGTGCTGAAGACATTCTTCGAAAACTTGATTTGAGACTTTCGTAAATGAAAAATCTCAATAGAGTGACTATCGTGCATCACCGGAGTGCATCACCAGATACTGAACCGACCTCATGAGATATGACTATATCATGCATCTCCCTTATGGTAAGTTCATTGCATGAAAATTAACTCAAAAATGGCTTCAGAATGTCTCAATTCCTATTTCTGATTGATTATCATGCAATCCCGAACACTGAAAATGAGACCCGAGACATGACACCTCATGTATCTCCCTCATACAAAGTCCGAAGCATGAAAATTCAATCGAAATCGGATTTAGAATACCTTAATTCATTTTTCTGGAGTTAAACTTTAATTTATCATAAATGTAATAAATCCAGAAAAATAAAAAAAGGTTACTTTATAAATTTCTCGGACTCAAAAACTGACCCAAAACACCCCAGGGAAGCTTTACGGGAAATTTGGGATTTTTGGGTTTTTTTAAGGTACTGTAGCTATCCGTACGGCTGACGTCAGCTGACGACATCAGTGCGCGTACGGGCGAGGCGAGCGTGCACAGCACATGCGGCGCCTTACGCTCTCGCCACGTGGCTCCCATCGGCCCGACCACGTGCGTCACCGCGTGGATAGCCCGGATTGGCACGTGCTACGCCCCATGCCCGTGAACAGTGTCTGGCGCGTGTAGCACACTCGCCCGACGGTCTTCTTCCCTTCTGACGCCGGAGGCAATTTTCGGCGTCCCAGAACTCCGTTTTTTGCTCCGTTTTAACCTGTTTTTCGTAAATAGCCTTATGTATACTACTTTTATGCAATCAATCACTCAAAAAAGCTGAAAAACGAATAAAAAACAACGGAAAACCAAAAAGAGATAAAAACCAAAAAACCTTCGTTTCCGGCAATTCGATCACGTAACCGCTCTGATACCACGTGTTAGTACGTAGAGAAGACCTTATTACGTACCCCAGGATCACGTGAAAGGATCAAAAATGAAGGTAATGCGGAATACATGGATTCGGTTCCATCTCAGATTCCGATGCCAATTTCGAGCTCTAAACGTCTCCGAATATCCCGGGTCCTTTAGTGAAAAGCACTCACCGACTCACTGGCTAGGCCTTTCTACAGTTTTCTTAGCATTCTGAACTTCTTTAACGGGTCAGGAACCTTATGCTCGTGAACGTTCTTCTGAGCAACTGCAGGAGACCTAACCTATATATAACTTCCATATTTGGCTTCCCCATCACAAGGCCGATATAGATGCGGTCCACACTGATTGGGACCCATTTTTTATCCGGACTTCGACCCATTAATTTAGATTATTTATTAGGTCACTTTATTATCTTTATCCGGATCAAATAGTGCAACTTAACCGGTAATTTATTTGAAAACCAAAATTGCAATTAATGTTAGTCCAACTTCAGAGACATTGACAAAATTGCCCTTTGGGGCAAAAATGTCTAACACAATGTAGATTTTGACTCTCTAAAGAATCATCGCCCTCCAAACTACAATCACTATAAGGTGGCCTCCTTATAGTGGACTTTGGATAAGGATAATCAAGCAAGGCTAGGGCAAACGTATCAGATGGAGTGATCCAAGCCCTTTGTCAAGCGATATTCGACATATATGATTTAATCTTCTTGAAACAACTTCGTTTCAGTATCATCATAAAACAGCGTCGTTTCAATAATCTGATGTGTCTAACTAATGAAGGTCTCTGGACAAGTGACACTGTCATGTCAATAAAGATAACGGAGATATTAATATTGAGTTAGAACTAAAAAAATTAAAAGTTTAAGTACTTTATTGCTACTTTATAAAGTTCATGCTATAATTGAAAATTTCATGAAAGTTTGAGATTTTTTGGTAATTAACCCATTAATTAAATTGATCATTTTAATTATAATTTTTCTTTTATTTCCTATAATCTTATCCTCCTTTATTAATTAATTTAATTTCATCTTATGTAATTTATCAATAGAGGTAAATTTTACATATTCATTCATTATAAAATATTAATTTTTGTTAATCAATTTCAATTCATTTAAGCAATATATGTACATTTTGCATATTCATTTATTATAAAAACTTAATTTTTATTAATAAATTATAATTCGTAACTTCAATTAATCGAATTGAATACTTTAACAATAATCTTTTTCTTTCATTTTCGATAATCATATTCTCCTTCGTTAATGAATTTGGTTTCATCTTATTCATTTTATCAATATACTTACATTCTATATATTCATTCATTTTAAAATCTCAATTTTTGTTAATCAATTGAAATTCGTAATTTCAATTAATTGAATTGATCTCTTTAATTATAATTTTTTCTTTCGCTTCCTATAACCCTATCCTCCTCTATTAACGAATTTAGTTTCATCTTGCTCATTTTATCAATATATGTACATTTTATATATTCATTCATTGTAAAATCTTAATTTTTATTAATCAATTGAATTTCGTAATATCACTTTAATTATAATCTTTTTCTTTCCTTTCCTATAATCTTATCCTCCTTCATTAATGAATTTGGTTTCATTTTATTCATTTATCAATATATTTACATTATATATATTTATTCATTATAAAATCTCAATTTTTGTTAAACAATTAAATTTATCTCTTTAATTATAATCTCTTTCTTTCATTTCCTATAATCTTATCCTCCTTCAGTAATGAATTTAATTTCATCTTATTCAGTCTATCCATATTTGTATGTTTTATATATTTATTCATTATAAAATCTCAAATTTTACTAATCAATTGAAATTTGTAACTTTAATTAATTGAATTGGTCATTTTAATAATAATATTTGTCTTTCATTTCCTATAATCATATCCTCCTTTATTAATAAATTGGGTTTCATCTTACTTATTTTATTAATATATGCATGTTTTGTTATAGTAGTGCTCTAAAGGTAATCACCTTTAACACTTTTATACAAACTTTATTTTGATTAATAAAGCGAAAGACAATTTTCATTAATTTGATGTTCATTTATTTATGAATTGATGTCATTCTTAAATCTAATTAATAAACTCCATGATACAAAACACAGCACAAAGGAAATCATGATGAGATCATGCTAATGAGGTTCCTATAATGTGTAATTATGTTAATTTCTAAATTATCCCTAATCATAGGATTATTGAAACATGAAATTATTAATCCGGATAGACTAACACATGTCATACTACTTGATCTGATCAAGCAGTGAATCTTATAAACTATAAGCATAAGATGTTTAAACTTAACGTGTATTTATTAAGAGTAGTAAGTACAACAGATAACCCGTTAGGAGATTATCATATAAATGATCTATCAAATGTTAGTGGTTGATCTAGTCATAGCAATGGTGAAAATATCCTTAAACTTTAGGTATTTAAGAATATTTTAGATACTGATCATATGCTTTGACATCATTCTTTGTTGCCTCAAGATGAGATCGCTCATAGGATGGTGATAAGGTACAATTATTGGTATTCGAAGGTAATTGGGTAGTCAATAAAAGATTCACCACTCTTGATATAAGGAGATGATACCCACAACCTCTTATCGGGGTCATTACTCGAGAGTTTTTTGCCAAAGCAATTATGTGTCATGAAGAGAGTCTTCAATGATACATAAAGTAATTAATGACATCCCTGGGACAAGAACTAATATCAATTGGACTAAATCTGACATAGTTAGTCTAGTGAGAGTTGATGTATAGCCCATAGTTCGAACTAAGTGAGGTATAGGATGATGAAGGGATGAATTGCACGGTAATTGACTATGAAAAGATTCGTAAGTCAGATAATTAACTATCGAAGAGTTCGAGTGCTAATTTACTTACATTCCAGTAAATTGGCATCATGAAACCTTTTATAGTTGCTCAGATTAAGAGTTAATTCAAGTAACCAAAATAACTGAGAATCTAGGGGTTACACACATAAAAAGATTGGATGAAAAACATGGTGTGCATGATTGTCAATTAAGCAATCCATAGGCCACGATCATGACCGACTTAATGACAGGAGGTACATAAGTGAGTTCTTCACTTATATACACATGAATTTTTACCCAAAAAAAACATACTAAATAGTGAGGCTAAGGTTGCAGAAGAGTTCTCACTTATGTACACATGAATTTTTACCCAAAAAAACACACTAAATAGAGAGGCTAAGGGTCTATAAGAGTTCTGAAAGTTGAGAGGAGTGATCTTAAGATTTATTCATGCAATTTTAAGCAATTGTTGCATTAGATTAATTGCATGTAACTTAGTCTTGATCTAACTCTCACTAGAGCATCTACTTGAACACATCTTGTTTGGTGCTCTAACTACCCTTACACACTACTTTTTCTTCATCTTTGCATGTTCTTTTAAGGCCAAGGAAGGTGTTTGATATTTGCTATAACCGAAACAAGGAGAAGATTCAATAAAGGATGAGTATTTGTAAGGTATATATGCTATAATTTCACGTTCTTATAATCTATTTTTATATACGTGTGGATTCTAGATTTTCTAGGGATGTCTTGAGGTTGGAATTTTGATTCCAACACTTCTGCTGTCTTGCCATATATGTGATGCATGGGCCCACAACTCTCCAACACCTTTTATGTATTTATTTATTATAAAATCTTAATTTTTGTTAGTCAATTAAAATTCATAACCACAGTTAATTGAATTAATCACTTTAATAATGATTTTGACTTCTATTTCCTATAATCCTATCATCCTTCATTAATAAATTTAATTTCATTTTATAAATATATGCACATTTTGTACATTTATTCATTATAAAGTCTCCATTTTATTTATTAATTAAAATTCATAATTTTAATTAATTGAATTTCTCATATTATATTTTTAATTAAATAAATTTCTATTAATTTTTTTAAAAAATTATAATATTGAAAAGCTAAAAATGGAGCCAACCCAAGATCTATCCGACTCAAGCCTTGTGCCAAACTCATATGACTTGCTCGTTGATCTGGCTAGGCTCTGGGCCTATATCCTGAGGCCGAGAGAAATTGCATTGTTTGATAGTAGTAATTGGTAAAACATGCAGAAGTACGAAAAAAAAGGGGATGATGGTGAGCCTAGCTGGGCTATAGGCCTGTATCCTGAGGCCCTATCGGCTTCAGGCCAAGCCTAGGCCCCAATCAAGCCCGGCCTATCTCACAGTCATTCCTGTTTCTTTTTCTTTTGCATATTGCATGTTTTACCAATTACCACTATCAAACAACACAATTGCTCTGAGAATTAGAAAACTTGAACTATAATCTCCACTCTTCATCAGCAACCGTGCACAGAATGCAGTTCCAAGCACAGTCCGTAGGAATAATTCATCTTAATTGAAGTTCTAAATCATACTCTTTGAAGAATAAGAATTCAACAGATCCTTTGAAATCTCTAATCCATACTAAGGAAGAAGTATGTGAAACCAAGAATGATATCAATCCAAAGCCTCCGCTGTCAATTATGAGATCTAACTTGAAGAGTCGCGTAGACTTTATAAGGATGACCACACCCTGTTAAAGATACCTTGGATGCTCTTCAGCAACATTTACTCTAATTACATTGCCATCCAAAGTCTGCAAACAAATGCTCCATACTTCAGCCAATTTATACAGATAAAATTGGTAGTAGCAAGTATTAGTACTTAGACATGGAGAAGAAGTTCACTGCCTTTTCTCAAAAAAAAAAAGTTGAATACAAGGTCTTGATTCTAATGAACAGATATACTGTCATGAGGTTTGGCGTGCATTCCTGGATTTGGTAAAGGAGGTGATTATAGATAGGACAGGGATACAATGTTAGGAAAAAAGATGTGCAGTAGAACATGCACGCTTGTATCGTCCATCTAGACCAGAATCCCTCATGCTGTTTGCTCCTTTTAGTCCAGAAGCAATATGTTTTGAAGCATATTAGAAGATTATGATCTACAAAATGCTAGCTTTTCACTTCATAGCATTTCTTTTTAACAAGTTTGCCCTTTAGATTCTGAGTTTGGAAGTAGACTTTGAGGTTTTCAACAACTAGCAAGGCATTCACATCACCTGTCCATGAAGTGCAGCAATCGCATTCTTCAGTTCTCTCTCAGTAGACATCGTAACAAAACCAAAACCGCGTGAATAACCTGTTTCTTGGTCACATACTACCCTAGCACTCACGACGTTTCCATATTCACTGAAAATTTGCCTCAAACGAGCATTATCCACCTCCCATGGCAGATTACCAGCATAGATTCTGTAACCAAGTTCATGGAATTGAGCCTTCCCTGGCCTTAATTCTGTAGGAGCAGCCCTGTTAACAAATAGACATCTTCCATGAAATACCTGTCAGAGAAGGTTCTATGAGTCCTTAGTGCAGAAACAATGTAGCTTCAAAGAATGTAATGATTCAAAATGACGCAAGATATTGTTTCTCTGAAATCTGAATATGTATGGCAAATAGTACCCACCAATGATCAGAAAACCCTCACAGGTCGGAGGAATTATGACATACAGAACTTCACTTTGCGTTACTACTTTATGCATAATCAGTATTCACTCAGATCTCACAAAACCATTTTCTTCCATGAATAGCATCTTATGTCCCTTAACATTCCATAAGACACAGAGTTCGTTACATTACATACACTTGATGCCTCTAAGGCTCTAACCAAGTTCCTAATTGAATTACAGTGCTATCGAAATACAGCCAAGAAACAGAACTCACATAACGGTTGAACATCCCTACTGCTCGCTGGGCTTCTTCAACGTTACTCATTGTGACAAAACCATAACCCCTACTCCGATTCTTTTTCCTCGAAAACAGCACCTATACGTAGAGAAATTCTTAAAAGGGAATCTGAAAAAATATAGTACAGAACAAGAAAATTCAATAGTCTATCCTCTAATATGAATCAAACGTAGAGGAGAGAGAATCAGTGAAGAAAGATAAAAGCTTTAGCACCTGAGCAGTCTTCACAACTCCAGCCTGATTAAAAAGCTGAGCCAACCCCTCACAGTCGACTTCATATGGCAAGTTGCCCACATAAATCCTAACCTCTTGAGGTGGTTCTTCATAACACTCTTCACTACCATCTTCAAAGAGCACCTCTTTCTCGTCACCACTCTCTGCAAAAGTGATCTCCTCCTCGATAGTCTCCTTTTCTGTCTGGCTCAAGTCTGGGGTCATCGCCATTAATGGGAGTATACCGAAAGGTGAAAACTTGGAGGTGTTTTGAGACACCCATGGAGTGAATGAATCCGAAAACGATAGCTTTACAGGTTTGCGGGTTAGATAGAGAGATAGGCATTTAGATAGTGTGAAGAAGATCGTTTCCCTTGCTGATGATGATGATGAGATTGAGCAGGTCTCAGCAGTCGATAGTTGCTTGAAACGAGACGTTGCAGCGATTGTATAAGACATGACTCCACCAGTGGTAGAGATAAAAGGGGATTGGGGTTTAATTTTGGGAATTTCTTTATATATGATACAATTTCTATTTTTTTTAATTTTCTTGTATTTCCAGTGTTGCAAATACAAGTTTTACTGTGATTCTTGACTCTTGAAAATTAGTATTAATTTCACCTTTTTTATGCATCATTAGATACCTTGTGGTTTAAGAAAAAAGTTCAGTACTTTGCAGAATCTGCAGAATTTCTAAGCAGTAAACGACCATGACAAGTTGGAATCCCAGGGGTCTCTTCTTCTGCTCGTTGTTCAACGCAAGAATCTCTGAGTATCCATTGAAATTAACACAGGAAACAAGAAAGTAAGATATTCCATATAGCTAGAAAGATTCATCACTTCTATGATTCGTATACAGGTTTGAAGTTCTTGTAAGCTATCACTGCATAGAAAGGATCTGATCCTGATAAGAATCCAAGCATCCGCTTGATCCAACTGAAGGGTGATTCCCCATCTTGACCACTGTCAGAAGAAGGCAGTTTTCTGATAACTTCAGCTTGCGTGAAACCTTCCACCGATTGGAAGTACTGCACAACTAGTTGAACTCTACTAAATGCAGTACCGTCTCTCCAGGCACTAATGGCCTTCTCGTAGAACATACGGTTGCTAAAGCTGACAATGAACACTCCTCCAGGCTTTAGCACACGGAAAACCTCTGAGAACACCTACAATAACATCAATCAGGTCAGATATTTATAGGATTAATTACTGATTTGATCATTAATAAAAAGAATTTAGCAGAGGCAAAACCTTCTCTGGCTGCTGCAGATACTGAACGCTAACAGTGCACAACACTGCATCAAAACTGAAACTTTCCAATTCAAGCTTTTGATCTTGGTTGAGATCCTTCACGAAGAAATAGTCTAGCCTCTGGTTCCTGGCAAGCTCTTGTGCATTTAGCCCATGACCAACCACTCTTCTGTAAGCAACTTCGTTAGGCAGATGGCTAACCCAGGAGCTCATGATATCAAGAATCTCCATGTCAGGTCTCAACCTCTCCCTGTATAGATTGGTCAATGTGGAAATGAAGCCATCATCAATGTGCGTCACAAAGCGTGGAAAGGCATAGAACTCTCTATCAGGATATAAGTTAAGCTTGGTCCTACCTTCCTGGGTTAGGACAAGTCTTTTAATGCTCCCTGCTCTGGCCTTCTGAGTCTCATTGTCCTCATTTGAGCTCCTGGCAATTGTCATTGGAAAAGTTCCGACCTTCAAAACACCAGAGGAAGAGATTGGCCGGTTGGTTGCAGTGAAATTGAACCATGCCTTAGGCTTTGGATGAAAGGAGAGCATATGTATCACAACTGTGCTCCAAGTTCTTGATAACTTGTTAATGGCTACGAGAACTTCATTTAGATGGATCTACTGGATAACCTTATCAAGCTCACAGTTTGAACATGAACCAAAAAGGTCCAAGGCAACGTTTAATTCAGGCTTTCCTTCAACCTTTTGATTGATGTGGCCCAACTGCAATTTTTTTTTGGGGTTTATGTTTAGAGAAGTTTTAAAGGAAAAAAAAATTATATACCTAACGGAAGGTTACAATGGAAAAAAGAAATCCCTAAAGTCCCCTTTCAATAAATAACTCGAAGTAGAGACACCATTTAGCAAAAACCTGTTAACTTGTCCCCTAGGTTACCTTGGCAAATCAAAAGCGAAATAACATTGAAACGAAAGATCAAAACTTTCTCTTCTAAGTTCGCCTAATTATCTGATTCAGTATGGCGAAATCGACTGTGGATGTTCCTCCGAAGGGTGGCTTCAGTTTCGATCTATGTAAAAGAAACAATATGCTTGTAGAGAAAGGAGTTAATCCTCCTCGTACCAGGAAGACTGGAACCACCATTGTTGGGCTTGTTTTTCAGGTGGGTGTTATTATTTATGAACTCTGGTCGTAAAGTTGTGAACTTTAGTTCTTAATAGGATTTAAATCGAATTCATTCGGGCATTTTGTTAAGGGAAGCAGTTTTATTACTCACTTGATTTGATTGCATTGAGGGTTGTTTCTGTTTTCATTTTCGTCTTTCCTTTTCAGTTTTGTAATTATTAGATTGGACCAGGCTGTGCTTAAAGATTGTTTTCCTAGAAGAAATTTGAGGATTAGTTCACTGATTGAAGTGTTGAGTGATTGCTATTCATGGGATCAATTCAGAATGCCGAACTTAAAGGATGTCGATTTTTCTGGTTATAACATGTTGCAAGACCTCGATAACGAAGACTTGTTAAACATTTTATGCGGATATTTACAGATCCATTGGTTCGATCTTTTCTGAATCTACCTTACACAGTTTCATTATTGCAACTGGTACTTCTAATCTTTCAAATGGCTTTCAAATCCATGATGTGTACTAGCCCGTTGTGCATCAAGGCCTGCAAATGGTGATTTTAACTACTTTATCCTCAAACCATAATGTAACGTTTATGATTATTCTTACCCAAGGACGAGCACATCAGTGCGTGAATAGCTGGTTCTAGTGTCATATTTTTATTGAATTATTAGGTTTGGCATTTCATATATGGATGATTGATATATCTCTTTGTATTTGAAAGCCCTTTGTTTCACTAACATTTTGTTCTGCAATATGCTTATAGGATGGTGTCATTCTTGGTGCAGATACAAGAGCAACTGCAGGAACTATTGTTTGTGATAAGAATTGTGAGAAGATTCATTACATGGCACCTAACATATATTGCTGTGGAGCAGGAACTGCAGCTGATACGGAAGCTGTGACAGGTACTTGGAGTATTCGTGATTAATATGGCAGTGTTGACTTTACGTAGATGTTAATTTGCATGCCAGAGCTGAATTTTGTATTGATTTTCTTGAATTGATCTGATTAGAGCTAATATCGCTTCCTGGTTTGTATTTCTCCAGACATGGTTAGCTCACAGCTGCAGTTACATCGCTATCACACTGGCCGTGAGTCAAGAGTTGTTACAGCACTGACTCTTCTCAAGAAACATCTTTTCAGGTTGAATATTTTATTTTTGTGAAAGTTATATGATTTGTAGATCATCTTTTCAGAACATTTTCTGACTTCGTAGTGTTTGCTTAGTTACCAAGGGTATGTATCAGCAGCTTTGGTCCTTGGTGGAGTTGACTGCACTGGACCTCATTTGCATACGGTAAGCTTCTCCTACTTGAGTACATTTGTGGATGCAATTGTTTTTTTCCATTCGTTTTGGTCTCGCTATATTTTGATGTACTGTCCATACGATGACTTATTTACAGATATATCCCCACGGGTCAACTGACACTTTACCTTTTGCTACAATGGGTTCCGGGTCTCTTGCTGCAATGGCTGTTTTTGAGTCAAAGTATAAAGAAGGACTTAGCGTAAGTGAGCTTGTTTTAGGGTTTATACGCCATTGAGTTATGAAATAAAAGTCCCAAGTTTTAACCTTCTGTTATAATCTACATGAGATCTGATTTTGAATTTCATGCTTCCACAGCCCAACATTTTATGAATCCTATTATTGGCTCGTTCCCAATTATTGCATAAATTAGACATGCAGTTGGCAGTGCTCATGAAATAGAAATGTGGTTCAGCATGTGCTATGTGTTACTTTCATATGATGTAAAGTAAATTAATTTAATCTTTGCAGAGGGAGGAAGGAATAAAGCTTGTAAGTGAGGCTATATGCTCTGGTGTATTCAATGATTTGGGAAGTGGAAGCAATGTAGATGTTTGTGTCATAACAAAGGTATGCTGATTTCTATGTAACCAGAGTTCTCTTAGGACAGAAGGCATCATTAGCATATTGATGTATTATTCTTTTATTTTTTGCTGCTACAGGGACATAAGGAATACTTGAGGAACCACTTATTGCCAAATCCTCGTACATATGTCAATCCAAGAGGCTATGATTTTCCCAAGAAGTGTGGTAAGTGTCATACCTGTTCCTACCCAAGAAAGTTCAATTAGTATTTGAGTGTCGTCATCCAATAGACTTACCGTATTTTCAAAGTTGGTTAAGTCAAATGCGGAGGTGTTATGGGACATTTTGAGGGGTGATTACTTTCTTTGAATGAAAATACAATCGACTACTTATTTTTCTTTTAGCTCATCTCTTTAATCTTGAATGTTTGTCAACCTTTCTTTAGAAGTTTAACAATATTAACTACATTTAGGTTTAGTTGGCAGCTTTCTTTATTCTTTTCCTTGCATATAGGTTCTTATAAGGAATTAAAACGTATCAATGGTCCAAATCCTAACTTCTATGTTCATCAAAAAACAAAAGAAAATTCAAGATTTCATGTTATATAAGACCAAATATTTCATTGTTATGGTTGTTGCTATAGCGGAATCAAATGGTTGTGTTTATCTTGTCTCATAGTAAGATGAGAAAAACTTGCCCTTTATGAAAACGGATTAACTGCTGTAATTGAATGCTTCAACCGTGTGACGATATGAAGTTGCTTTTAATGGTTAATTTCTTTTTCATGTTCTCATCATGTCTTTCTCTGATTAATGAGGATTGTGTCCTCATTTTTCAATGTGTGGAGATTGTTTTTTCATTCAAAATCAAAATTTGCTGATCAGAATTGTTATTAATGTTGTGGTTGCAGAAGTGCTGCTGACTAAGATTACTCCAATTAAAGAGAAAGTTCAAGGGACTGAAGTAGGTGATGAAATGGAGGAGTGAAGTTGATCGGTGAGAAGGAGAATCCATTGCAGAGATCTTAGTAACACCAGTCGAGACGATGTTGTAGCTCTGAGTCTTCAATTTATAAACCTCAATGACTTCATATTGAACTTTCTTGGTATTGTATGATGCGTGTCTTGTTAAGGAGATGTTTAGTTGAATGTGTTTAAATCCTCCCCTGTTTGTCTCATTTTTGGGAAGTTGTGTCTATGAGCTTTGAAACAATAGCCCAAGGGACATGTGAGAAACCTTTGTCAACGAGAACTCAGTTAAAGTCACGTGACCACATAGAGGTTCCAAAGTCACCCAGTTAAAGTCACGTGATCGTAAAGATGCTTTTTGGTAATAAACTTTGGATAAGTATAATTCTTGGTTGGCAATCATTAAACTAGTTGATTATATTAGTTATTTGTTAGAGATATTTCATAAAATTAGCTGATAATTATTAACTATTTATGTATAAAATAATTTATAAAAATATGACTTTAAAAAAAATTATAAGAGTATGAATATTATATATTTTAGTATTTCGTTGAATATTTTTATAAGAATTTAAATATTAAAAAGGTCATGTTCACATTTATAAAAATTATATGCAATTTTTTATTTTCATTTTTGTTTAAGGTCAATATTTTATTTCTAACCTATAACTACATAAAACAATTATAAGAATAAATATTGTTCCTAAAATGTAGGTTTCTAGGAATCTCAATTAAATGGTACGATTGACTATTGATAGTTAAAATTTTGGTTGATTGATAAAAACGCTCCTATATAAGAGTGTTTTTATTTTTGGCAGTTTATCTTAAATCAACCATCGAATTTGCTACTCGTCAAACAACTTTCATAGTTGTTTGAAGAGTCAAACAGCTGAAACAACCAATTATTTAAAAAAATAACTGATTGACCAAATGAGGTGTGGGAGCATCCTCTAAGTACCTACTTTTTCATTATTTAGGTAAATTTTGGGGTGCATGTAATGATTTACAAATTATATATTTTCGATTTTAAAATTTTAAAGTTTGATCAGAATCATTGAAAAATAGTAAAATGTATAACGAAACTAATAGCCCGCGGCATTAGGGTTCTTATATTATTTTTCATATTTTTTTATATAAATTTCTAACATAATCACCACTTAAATATTGATTTATCAAAGAATCTTAAATTAGGTTATAAAGTTAACAATGATTAATTTTATAATAAATTAAAAGTTTGAGTATTATATTACTATTTTGTGATAGTTCTAATTAGTGTTATAAATTAAATTAGTAGTAATGAATTATATAATTTTATTTAAGATCTCATGTAAGTTACAATATTGACTTATGACTATTGAATTATTCGATTGATACCCTACAATTAAGATATGGTATTAATGTATACATAAGTCTTCCCACAATAATGCAAGATTTGGAGAGATCTGATAATACTTCGGCCAATAATCTGATAAGATATGGTATTAATTTCTAGTAGGATATTCACGTATATAATTCATCTTCACCAAGCTTATCTATACATTTCATAATTGCAACTGTAGCCACAAGGCTAATCAACGTATCATTACAGGATGCTAAAAGAAAAGATTGGATAAAGCCATAATCCAAAGAGTGTTCACTAAACTCCATGAATGTAGTACCTTGGAGGCAAACCGTTAAGGTTATGGTTTCTGCCATGGTGATACTTATCAAAGCACTTGAAAGAAGTGGGATTCACCTGCAAGAACATGTAGTTGCCGGTAAAAAGATCACCAACATGACCTTTCCCTTCCTTCAGTCTCTTCAAAACCGCGGCACACGAAACTCTGACCAACCTGACTTTCCTCTTCAAGAATCTCTTCAAGCTTGGAACTTTAAGCCTGAATCTCCTTCTTGAATGCACCCTCCTGAACTTGAACCAGTTTCTTGATCTGACAATCAACCTCTCGTTTCCCTCGTATTCGTCGCGCACGCCTTCATCTTTCAGTCTTTGGTATCGAAATTTGATGGCTGAGGCCATGTCAAGTACAGAGATGAAAGAAACAGAAGATGGGGTTCAATGAGACAGCACAAAGCCTCAAACCCCTTTCTATGGTTGGATTCCTGACTCACTGAGATGTGAAGGTGGGGGTCAGTATTGAAGAGTCAGTTGAGAACATTTAATGCAGGAGAAAGTTGGTCAACACTTGGCTGTAGTTTGCAGTCCATCGTGGTCATCACTCACAACTACTCTGGTTGCGAAGTTACGCTTTGTTCTAGACCACAAAGCCAAAGTCTTGAACGTTAAACCTCGTGAGTTTTATCATCTACTCACCTAATTTTGTTACTTTTTGACACACACAGTACGTTTAGATGTGACTCCAAGTTGGTCATCTGTCGTGACATTTTAGTGTTACTTTCCTCGCTAGGCGTAACTGTGAGTTTCCTGCTCTCAGAAGTCAGAACAACTCATTCATTTTGTATCAAGGTGGGTAAATGATTTGAAAATGACGTGGAACTGCATGAATGAACAAACTGAAAACGTAGGTAGCATTTGGAATTTGGATGTGACATAAAACCAGTTTAACAGCAACTATGATTCCTATAATCATGGTAACTTCAGGTGACCGCAAATAGAGATAAAAGTTGGCGAAAGTTAATTGTGTACTTGCACCTTGAAGCCTACTGTTAGCAGAGGAAACTAAAACCAGCACAGGAACAGAAGCTGGAGATTGGACACTAGGTTAGCACTAAAAGATCCAACCAACTATACCTACTTCATAACTCACTCAAAATCAATAACAACATTGACTTTCAAATCCTCACAATGTCAGAACCACCAACATAAGACTTGCAGAATGTACAACTTTTTAACACCAATGTATTGTCCCAGTTTGTGTCCCCAAAATCCTGCAAGCTTCAACATCACTTTCAATCAAAAGCCTGCATGGTACACATTTGTCTTGTATTGCTTTAATCACTAGCCAGTCTTCAACCGCCAGCAATGGAAGGGCAAACTGGAAAGATAGAATTCAGTTGAAAACAGTATGTACATAACCGCTGTTTCGTTGCTTTTATCGCATTTTGAGCGCATAAACCGAAACCAGCAAGGCCAACACATTGAATGAACAAAATTAATCATAAGATTAATGGAGAGGCCAAAAGGTTTAGTTGCAGGTTAGTAAAGTTTTAATCTCATCTCGATCGGACCTCGACAGATAGGACACAACTGAAGGCTTTCTCCACATTCACAACATGTCTGACAGGAAAATCCAGAAGGATAATGTTGATTAGTATGTTTCTGTGCTATAATATGAGAGGAAAAGATAGAGAAACACTACCTGATGGCCACATCCAAAGGCCATATCCTTCGCATTCGAGAGGCAAACAGGGCAAACCTGGCCATAACCATGCAGAGTTAATCTTTTTATGCTGTCAAATTTGCACAAATAATGACTATAACTTATGTTTACTAATAAAGTCAGCAAGGATCATGTATAGAAAAAGGCCGGCAAACAAATATTTAAGGCTTTCAAAATTTGGTACGGTTACAAATTCTTGGTTACAGAGATCTGAAATGCTGTTCGGTTAAAATTACAGTACATTAAAAAAAATGAAGGAATTGATGACACAACCTTCGGTTGAAAGTGACTTACTTGGTCATCATGCAACGAACTTATGGGTGGGGGAGCTGAACTCACTGGTTGGCTGTCTCCTTCATAAGGAGGTACACTTGGCTTAAAGCTGGAAGAATGATAATATGCTGAGCTGCTGGAAGAATGGTATGGCTTTGAGCCGCTGGAAGATGATTCACCGTACACCGGGGGAGGGAGAGGAACTCTCTGCAGAGCAATTCCCTTCCGATGACTGTGAAGTTAAAACAATAATTAAATGAATGCGTATGTTCCACATTTTTTAGTGAAAAGAAAATAAACAGTACTTTTACCCTAACAAATTAAGCTCCATTGTAGCTTTATATTGAGTAGGAATTTCCATTAGAGCAGCAAGAGCAAATTCTGTCTCCTTTCGAGATGCATTGGAATTCTTTGACATAATTTCCGTGAAATTCACAAACTAAAAGGAAGATTAGAGAAGTGACGGTTCAACACAACATTTCAAGACATTTGAAGAGTTTCACAGGAAAACAAGAAAAGAATGTAAATTACCTGGAAGTTATCAAACTCTCGAGTAGGGATGTTGTCATCAAATTCCTTCATTGTGTCCCATGGCCCATCACCAACCCCGACCAAAATAATGGATAATGGAAGCTTGCTGAGATCACAAAAAGGAAAGGTAAATTAAGACCTCGTACAGTAGAAAGAGGAAAAAGAAGTGAAAGCAAAGATTCCAAGAGAAAACTTGAATTCACACCTTGCTTCTACGATGGCTTGAACAGTCCTCTGCTCTTGTGGACTAAGCCGACCACTTTCAGTGTCAACACTTCTAGTAACCTGAAAAGCATTAACTAGTAAATGATAAATTCTCAAGAGTACAAAATTAGGTGCATAAAATGGATAATTCCAATGGTAACACAAAGAGGAACAACTCATCTTAACATCTTTTAATTCTCTCCAAAATCAAGCTAACATTAGAACATTTATAAGAGAAGTTTATGTATAATACTGCTTAATGTACATACCTGCCCATCTGCAATTATCACCAATACATGGTACTGACCACCACTCTGCTCTACAATAGTCATTGCCATTTCAATGATAGGTGCAAAAGATGTTGGCCCTGCCACCAAATAACGACAGTAACAAGTTTAAGGACCGGTTAATAATTTCAAGAAATGTTTCAGGTGAGAAAACGAGAATCTAAATAATAAGACTCAAACCTGCAAGTCGCAAATGAGGCACAATCTCTCTATATCGACTTAATACTTCCTCAAACCCATTACAACACCTCCCCTCTGGATAGAAACTGAAAACATCTTGATCATGTGTTGATGCTGAGGATATAAAGGTATAAAACTTAGTAAGACCTATTTGTGTCAGTCAAATCCTCACAGCGAAGTAAATTAACAAAGCCATACCATCCCCAAATCCAAAACAAGGAATCAAGTTGTCCTCGTCAAAAACAGATAAAGTTTTCCCAATGATGGATATGGCTTGTTCATAAGGATTTAAACCATCTCCAATATGATGTAGGCTCCGTCTATTAAATGACTTTGCACCTGCTCATCAAATGAACAACTAATCAATAATATAAAATAACTCAAATTAGCTCAGAACAAACATTTTTGCCATGGAATATAAGACCTAACCTGTCCACTCATTACTCTTCGTGAAATCAACACCAATAATAAGATTTGAAGACTCAAGACCAGCATGTGCAAGAGCTGCCGTCACCTAAATAATTCTACAGATTAGGATATGCAAATTTTTACAGTCAATTACATACGAAAATCAAACCTACTGCATTTGCTTGTTATGCTACCTGGTCCAAAGATTTGTATTCATCAGCAATCTTGGAATATTTTCTATCAAGCCGCTTTCTATCACTACCATGCTCTTGAGAATATGGATAATACTGCTGCGAGGACCCATATGATTGCTGTGGTGCATAGCTGTAGTTATAACTGTCTGGATCATACGATGGCTGAGAATAGGCCTGCTGTCCCCATGCAGAGGAATCTGAACGGAGAGAAGAATCAGACCTCCATGTTTCTTCCTTTGAATTTCTTCCACCCATCAACTTAATTGTCTACTCAAATCCAACTAGATTTGAAGGAAAACAGAATAAGACCCCCTTAAATCTCCGCAAAATCAACACAAAACCCACCAAACAGTTATTACTTTACTCGAACAAGACAATGAAATATCTAGAGAACCAAAACTTTTCGAACACGAAGTCCCCCATTTTATTTTGCAAACAAACCGACTACATCTATATTCCTGATCTAAACGCACACACTACCAGGCTGCTGTATGTTGGATTACTCTCGTAACCGTTGACCAGGTATCGAGATTCAGACCCTATCGGTTAAGTTTCAAACTTTTCATTCCGTGTCAAACACTACTCTAATACAAAACGCACCATAATGGTTTCGTGGCCGCAAAGACTCCAACTTGGGCAGGAAAATAAGTGCCAAATGGCAACCCAGTCGCTTCCCTACTTCTACCACCAGTTTTACATAAAACGTTAACAAAATAGCGTCAATATCAATCTCTTTATCCGATATCAACTCTACCCAGATCAATTCCTCCCACACTAAGCAACAATTCTCGAGAACCACCAGCTTTACAGGCTAATGCAGCAGTATTAGCACAACCCCCACACACCACCATTGCCACCACCATGCACTCCAAATGGGAAGAAAAGAGAAAAAATAGTGGGTCTAATTCAGAACAACCGCATTCTTGGGATCTAATCCAAAAATGAACCTTTGAAGATCCAGTTATAAACAACACACGAAAAGCTGAACTTGCCAGGAAGAAAAAAAAATTGCACAATCCAAATAATGCGTACCCAATATGTCCCTGAGAAGCAGGCGGTGAGTCCCTATCAATTCCTTCTTTGAACTATAAACCAAGAAGATTATAACGAAATTTTAACGAGAGCAAAAGGTTATAATGGAAGAATCACCTCAAAGAAGATGACAGAATTAATTGCTGAAAGATTATTCGTGGCTGATGAGCTGGTTTACTTTGAAAGAGCGACAGAGACTCTGCAATGGTGGATCTGATGCAGAGTTATTAATTTTTTAATGAAAACTTTGAATCTTTACACGGGAACGTCGCAGGAAGAAAAGGAGAGAAATTGAAACTGCTTTATGAGGGAATGGTGTCAGTAGTATAGAATTAATCGTTGGATGGGTATGGACAGCACATGGCAAGAATTTGGTGGGTTCTAACTTCCAAGAACGTTTTTTTAAACCGCCACCGGGATAGTGGCGGATGATGGTGGATGAGGATGCTGTCGTTTTCATCAAAGGGAGGAGAATTGTGAGCCCTACGTTAGACATTTACACTTTGGAATACTTATCTGCGACTCTTACGATGCGTCTTAAGAGGTTAACTGGATTACATGTAAGAAGGAAACATGTGAAAATATTAAGACAAATATAGGCGACTGAGATTAGAATTAGTATAAATTTTTATAGAGTCTCATATTTTGTAGAAATTAACTTAAAATATAATACAGATTTGATGGATTAAAGAGATGGCTCATGCTCGAATGAATAAACCACAACTAATGAACTTATTATGAAAAGTATTGGGTTATGTCAATATACTATGTGGGCTTCGGTTAGATGCATCATTAGCAGATAGAGATTGTAAGGAGATCTTGGATGGTATGGTGACAACTAAGAGATAGGGTTGCAATAAAACTCAACATCTAAAGATAGTGAAGATTTTTTAAGATAAGAATGTTAGTTTTTTATTTAAATGTAAACTCTTGTAGATTCTATCTTATCAATTAGAGCCTTATTTGGATGAGGGTATCATCCAATTGGTCCTGACAGAGATAGACGTGATCTTAATACTATCTTAGGTAGCTCAGTTTAAGTGAAATTCTGAATATAACTTGACTTTTAAGTTAGGGTGTCTATATATAGCTCATTTGAGTTTTGCTTTCCGCATTCAGTAAGAGAGAGTATTCCTTGTATTATTTTGAAAAAAAGTAATATAAATATTGGCTTTATCGTATCTCTCTTGTTTCCTTTATTTTCTTATTACCTTTGTAGCATTGTTCCTTCGAAGGCGCGAGGTAAACACTTCGAGGGTTATTGAAGACTGAAATCTTACTTAAGCAGACCTAAGTGAAACTGCTGTTCAAAGAGTAATGACGATCAACTTCTGTGAAAGTTCGAATTCCAAAGTGGTTTTTGTAACAATATGAATGATTAAATTTTAAAATTATACAATTATTCATAAATTATATTTATTTAATAACGTTTTAAATTTCTTTCAAAATTTCTTAAATTATTGTCACATATATTTAATTATAATATGTGATCAAATAAAAAGGCATAGCTCTTTATTTAAATTAAAATGAATTAATTATTTTTATTTAATATTTTTAATTAAAATTTTAATTATTTTATAAATAAGTATAATTTTTAGCCGATTTTATTACGATATAATAACAATATTTAGACACCTAAAATATAAGAGGTAAATAGAAATTTCTCTAAATTTAAATTCTGTTTTTATTTTTCTCAATTTCAAAGGGTAAAGTAAGCATATAGAATCAAATATTCCGAGGACATGACAAGAGATTACCTCTTTTTCTCTGTAATTGATTAGGTGCACCCAACAAACATGTGAGATTTTGACAATTTTGCAGACCATCATTGGAAAAGCAACCGTTAAAGGGATTCTCGTCTCAATTATTGCTAGGATGCTTCACGTTTTGGCAATCTGAAGGATGGAGACGTGTTGAATTTAGTTAAACTATTAATTTATTAAATAACTTTATTATAATATATAATTTCAAGATATTGTGAAAATAAAAAATATTTTTGTTTCATAATTTTTATTCAAATAACTTGTTTGAAATCTTTTTTAATTCAAAAAAACATTACAAATGTAATTAAAATTTTGTTATAATCAGTCATGTTTGATAGTGTTATTTTGTTAGTAGAAATGAATTAAAATATATGAAAACTTTAACTGAATAAATAATAGAAATACTAAAAGGGGTAGAGGGGCATAGGGTCAAAAGATTCTGTGTTTGATTTCCTCTAACTTACTCTTTCGACTGAGTCTATCATACAAAACTTGTCTAATGTGGAATACCTAATTGACGTAATTTGTAAGTTATTATGTCGATCAAAAAAATTTACTCAACGCACATTTAAAGGTACCATTTTTCAAGAAAAAAAAAAGTTTCATTCATCCATCTTTTAAAGTAGTGGTAGACCTTGTGCTATGTGACTTTGTAGGGCGTACGTGGGTTAATAAAGAATTCTTATAATTTAAGTGAGGTTGCGGATTCAAACTTACCTTCTTGTATGTAGCTGTTTAAAATTTAGTACTAGAGCTTTACCTCCTACAAGAGATTTACCTAATTTAAATAGGGATTAATCTAAATATGAATAGCTTAAAAGTATCTTCTTATAATTGAAATCTTTCTATGACACCTCGTAAACTAGAAAAAAAAACAGCAAACCTTGTGTACGAACCAAATAGAATGGTGAAACAAAATTGAGAATTACGAAAGCAAATGATTGCTTGAAGCCACGGAAGAATTATAATAAGAAGGCATGACTTTGTCATGTCGCTTGACTGAGAAGGATTTCGATTTCTTGTATGCGTTTATTATTGATAACGAATGATGTGATGATAGTATTAGAATTTTAAATGACTTCACACAATTTCTAAATTAAGAGATTTTGCTGAATTTTATTAATGTTTTAAAAACCAAATTAGACAGGTATTATATTGTCGTAAATTAGTTAAAGATTAAATAAATTTTAAAATTTTAAAATATAATTAAAAAATTATGGTTTAATTGAAAAAATTGTTAAATAAAATTTAATTAATTTATTTTTTTATAAGAACTTAATAATTTACAAAATTGATCGATTAATTAATAAAATAATTAGTTTTTAACAATAAGAATTATTAAAGCTAAAACACAAACGGTTTAAGATTTTTACTATCGAACCAACTAAATTAGTTGAGTTTTTTAATTATGTCATAATTTTTATTTTAAATTTTTAGATATTTTAAATTAAAATTAGTTAATTATAATTTGGTTAATATTTTTTTACCTCTTCTCTCATTTTTATATGAATTTGCTTATCCTACATTATATTGTCGGACTTTTGATTTAATGTAAATTATAAAATTTTTAAGTATAAATTATAAATTAATCTAAAAATAATTTGAAATTGAATTTAAAAGTTGCTAACTCAAAAATAATTAATTATAAATCGATTGAATAATATTTTTATATATATTAAGTTTTATACTTCTCATTTAGTTTTTAATACCCAAGTAGATTTTTATTAGAAGAAGAGATAAAGTGTGGAAGGGGAACATATCTCACACACACCTTGATCAAGAAAAGACGAATGAACTATATATAAAATAAAATTTAAGGTATTATGAATAATAAAAAACAATTTTAATTTGATTTATCTTGATATTAAAATTTTGATTTATTAATTAACAAGTTAAGTTTTATAAATCGAGTGCTTTTTATAAATTAGAATAAACTAAATAAAATTTATTTAATATTTTTAAATAAAGCTTCATTTTATATAGATAATCCCCTTCTTTAATATCATTTTAAATTCTTTAATTTTGTTCAATTTTAATTATAATTCAACTTTGTAATGTGTAGTACAGAACTTATTATGTACTCAAGATCATATATGAAAAGGATCAAAATAAAAAAATGCGGAATACTTAATTTCGGATCCATTATGAGCTCTAATCTTCAACATTCGGTTTAGACATTTCTACAGTTTTCTCAATATGCAAGCTCTCTTAACGGGTCGGAAGTCTGTATGCTTATGATTGATACGAATAATTATAGGAGACTTTAACTTTTATATATCTTTTATATCGGGCTTTCCCATCACAAGGCTGATATAAATCAGGTTCACGCTAAAAAGGATTCATTTTCTACCTAGGTTTCAACTTGTTAATATAGATCATTTATTGGAACACTTTATTACTCTTAATTGAATCAAATTACGTACACTGATAATTTATTAAAAGTCAAAATTACAACTAATAGTTGTCCACTTAATAAACAAAAGACAAAATTGTCCTTAAGGACAAAAACGTCCAACAAACCTCTCTACTAGTTAAAAATAACACTTGCACAGCCAGCTTCTTTTATTGAGTTATTATAATTTTGTTCAATTTTAATAATATATCAATTTAATGATTGAACTTTTAAAATTCTTATTTTATCAATTTTATGATTGAACTTTTAAAATTTAAAATTCTTATTTTATCGGTTTATTTTTTGGATTTTAAAACATGACGTATTATGTGAATTTTTGAGAAATTGAAGGTAAAATTTGAGTTTTTATTCCTATTTTAACTATAAAGATGAAGTTAAAATTCCATAATTAAATTTGTAGAGGAAATTTCACGGGTTCGCATGCACAATTCACGTACGTTCCACAGATCCCGCGTATTTCGCTGTCTCTCTCTTCCCCTGGTAAATAGAAACAAATCCAAACAAAAACAGTAAGGGTATGTTTGGGAGTTTATGATGGAATGGAATGGAATGGTAATTAATGGAACGGAATGGAATGGAGTGGAATGGAATGGAATGAAATGGGCCACTCCATTGTTTGGAAGTTTAAACAAAATAAGAGAGGGACTCCTTTGACCATTGTTTGGAAGTAATACTAAAAATGAATGGAATGGAATGATTTGTAATTTTTTTTCCAAAATTACCCTTGTTATACAATATGCATAGTTGCCATGAAACTATTTTAATAACATATTTTAAATTTAAAATTTTGACGTAATGGTTGGAAAATGAAGCTCGTGTCTCATAAATACATGAAACTTATTTGTTGCGTACCCAAAAATTAAAAAAAAAACTTTTTTTTTTCACCTTATCACCATTAACGTAACTATTATTTATAGCATTGAGGTGTAGGAAAACATTCGTCAATGGAAGAAACCAGTTGAAGGAGAAACACAATGGACGTAGTAACATGTAGTTGAGTAGGTATTTGCTGGACTGGAGTTGTAATTTCATTAATTTTTTAAGGATATTTTTTGTCATTAAATTAAGGTTTTGAAGGCTAGCCATGTCATTCCATCCCTGACCCTCCAATTTGGGAGGTTACAAAATATTAGATTTTGGATGACAAAGGATGACTTCCAAAGCCATTAATTGTCATTTCATCTTGTTTTAAAATAAACTTCCAAATAATGGCCTAAGTCATTTGGGTCATTCCATTTCATTCCTTTCTATCCCTCCACCAACATCCAAACATACCTTAAAATTGGACAGACAATCCGAACTCTTCGTCTGGAAGTCTTAAATCAACCAGAGTCGATCATTGAACAACTACCTCATCCATAGTTGTCATCTTTGACCAGTCAGGTTTCATTTTCCGAGAAAAACATGAATCACTGTCGTCCTCTCAGTGTCATTAAGATTCAGTCAGTCTCAAGACTCTCAACATTTGCTGCTACACTCAGTAGGAAATAGGAATTGGACTGGTTCGAGACATAAGTGTTTCTTAAGTGGCTGAACATACTTAACATGTTCTTAAAACTGATTATTACGGATAATACGAAAATAGTGAAAACGAAACTTTGAGCTTGAGTAGACCTTGATCCATGTCAATAATGGGGATATCGATGGAGGCAATCAGCCCATGGTCCAAGCTTGGATTCTCCAACTATAGGTTTGAGACATTCCCAAACCAAACTACAGCATTTGGGGCCAGACCCCATTCCAAGTTGCCACACTTTGTCACCTTTCCTCAGTCTTTCTTTAGCTTCCATGTAAGCTAACTCGTACCACAGTGAAGATGATGATTGGTTTCCAAACCTATGCAACGTCATTAACGCACCTTCAACTTCTGCATCTTCAAGCTTTAACCCTTTTGCTATCTCTCTGATCACTCCTTTCCCTGAAGTTGGCAAGCAGAAGTGTTGCACCACCTTCTTGAAATCAGGCACGTAAGCACTCTTACCAGGTTTCTCTACGAACCTGTTTTGGAGTATTGAAATGCAGTGCAAGAGTTTTTCGAGAGGTGGCAAGATTTGGGAACCTAGGATTGTTATATTGGATTTTAAGGTTTGACCAGCAACCTGGAGGAGGTTCTTTGTTAGTGTGACTCCTAGTTTTCCATTGGAGTCCTCTTCTCGAAATGCAGAGAGATAAGCATCGTCTTGGAAAGCTCTCTGCGTTCTGACACTGCAAACAAGTTTGTATTTTGACGAGTTCTTAGCTTCTTTTCTGTTCGTCAGCAGGATCGCTGCACTACCCATCCTGAAGAGGCAGTTGATGAGTAACTTGGCTCTCTCCTGACCGCAATACCAACCATTCGACAAGATCTCAGTGCTAACAATAAGAGCAGAAGAGTTCTTGTGAATCTTCAGAAGACTGTGAGCCATGTCAATGGCAATACAACCTGCACTGCATCCCATACCAGAAAGATTGTAACTTTTGATGTCTTCCCTCATTGCGAATTTATTAATGACAATGGACGACAGTGAAGGTGAGGGACAAAACCCACTGCAGTTTACGATAAGTATATCAATATCTAGTGGGCAGACTTTGGTTTTTGAGAGAAGGTCCTCTATGACAGGGAACAAGACCATCTCGACTTCATCAATGGAGTCGCGATGGTGTGTTTTCGGCGGAATATATTGCAGGCAAGGAGGCAGATACGTCTCCTCACTTTGTCCAGAGGACATGAGTATTTTAGCCATGAAAGCTATGCTCTCACTATCAAAAGACTCGAATATAGATAAATGCTCCAGGAATGACGAGAAAGGGACCCTGCAAAATCCTGGAGGTTTGAAGCATGAGAAGTCTACAAGGTAGGTTGGAGATGGCTTGAAAAGGTAAGGTCTAATGATCAAACGGTAAACAACATAAAGGAACAGGAAATTTGAAAGAATCTTCAAGCTTTCAGGGCTGAAGATTGCAGAGATTGGAGAGGACAGCCTCAGGAGTCCCATGAATGTTGAGTGCAAAACCTGAGACAGCAAGCTGGAGGGAGGAGACATTACCGATTTATGAAGAAAGGAGGAGAGAAATGAAGTGTGGCTTTATGGACACGGCTGCGGCTGTTTTCATGGGACTTAGCAAGCTTCTAAGAGTCAAAAAGCCTGCATTGGAGTTCAGAATACAGAGTCAAAAACAGTGTAATCTCATAAATTGAGTTGGTTGGAGATGATAAAAAGTTGTCAGGAGTCATACGAAGAGTCAGGCTAGGGGTTGCAAAGCCCCATAACCTGCCATGATAGCTTTTCTTTGTTTTCCAAAGCTGGTTTTTTTTTTAAGCCTTTCCATGGCCATCACTTAATAGATGCTTTCTGATCAAGAGAGCCCTTCAATACAAAAAAGTTCACTGAAATACAAATAGCTTAATTGGTTTCATCTCCTCGTTTAAGCCCGCTTTTATAAGAGGTCTTGAGTTCAAATGATAAAAAAAAAAAAAAGAGCAGAGGGGAATTTTTTTAATTCATCTTCTAATCCTATGAGCATGTTCTCTTTTCTAAGAGATTTTGAGTTCGAGTGACAAAAAATTAAGACGAGAGGGGAATTTTTTTAGTTGATGATCTCTTAATTTCTTAAGTGTGTTCTTTAAGAATCTGATGCTAAGCAGGGATCAATTAGCAGCTAACTAATTAATATGTCATGATTAGGATCAATTAGCAGCTGACTAATTAATATGTCCTGACTAAGAGATCTTGAGATTTCATATTTATCTCTTTTAAGAGGATTCTTAAAAGTGAGATTTTAGGAGTTTTGGATTAGTCAAACAAAAGTTAGGATATTTGATATATATAAACAAATTTTTTAATAAGTAAAAATAATTTTTTTCAATCATAATTTAAATTATTTTATTTTATTTTATTTAAACTAATTTTGTAACAATTTAATACCAATTAAAGTTTTAAATCTTAACTCCCTTATACCGATTTAAATTTTGTCCTGTTTTTAGAATAGTGGTGTAACTCGATATATTATACCGAGTTGAAATTTTCACTCAAGTTGGATTTTGTAATATTATAAACCAATAAAATTTAAGTTGATAGGATGCTCGACTTAAGCTTAGTTTTTTTAAAAAAAAAATTGAATTTCAAGTTCAGGAACTCCGACCTTAATTCAACTTGAAATTAAAAAATGTTTGAAAACGTTAAGAAGTTGGAAACTTAGCATTTGTTTGGTTGGACTTATACTAGTAGAATTTTTATTAGTTAAGCTTTTTTTTAGATCTTTTTTTAGAAGATTTTTTCTAAGAAATTAGCTGACTATTTGGAAACTTAGCATATTATTTGCCAACGTAAAAATAAAAAGTAATTTTAATTTTAACTATATTTTAGTTTGTAATAAAAATTATTTATGCATATAAATATTATTTAAAATATATTAAACAATATGTAAGATATTAGAGAAGATGAGATTACAAGATAAACATAAAGATGAGTCTGTGAATATCGTAAGAATTATGTGTAAAACATAAAGACAAAAGAGACTAAAAAATAAACTCATTAATTGATCTGAAAAATCTATCCGAAAAAGTTAATTGAGAAGCTTTTTTTAAAAGCTCAAAATTTCAACTTCTTAAAAAGTTATATTTTGACTGCCAAAAAAGTCATATACATTAAAGAAGTGATTTTTTATTTTATAACCAAATATCTATTTTCTTTAAAAGGTGAAGAAAAGTGTTTATTAACCTTTCAAAAGTCTATCATAACAAGCACTTAATCAAATTTGAATCTAATTAAGTTTATTGCGGAGGTGAAGCTTTGAAAGGAATTTGGGCCTATATTAAATGCAATTAATATGAATTAGGCCCAAACCCATGATTCTTGACACGGGCAAAAGGAGCCCAAAACGATTTGGTAATGGCTGCTTTGAAATGAGCTTGTAGCTGGATCTATCAGGTATTTTTACCTGATTACTTGCTCATCTGGCCTTCATGTACAGTGGGCAAGCCCAACTCCTTTAAGTTCTTCGAATAATATTTGACCCTAATAGACTTGTTTTAAAATTTGAAAATGACTAATTTTTTGTTCGAATAAATTTCCGGTTTCATTTAATTTAATAATCTTTGCCGTTAAAAATTGATTAGTTTATTAATTTATCAGTTAGTTTTTATAAACAAAAAATTGACTAATTTTTTATTTAACAATCTTTTTTAATTAAACTTTAAGTTTATTTAATCGTTAATCAATTTTTATAATATTATTGAAACTTTTAAATTTTAAATTATATTA
>JANITW010000235.1:4157656-4167992 GCA_027564335.1 Erythroxylum williamsii | reverse complement strand
GATTGAGTACATTATACACATCTAAAACAATCAGCCCCATGAAGGAACATACTTCAATCTTTTCAACATATTTCTGAGCCCTCCCAAATGGGGTCAACTTGGTTTCAGCAAACTCTAAAGCTTCTGTGCTGCAATTTTAAGGAAAGTATTTACACTAATAAGGACTTATGAGACACAACTTCAATGAAAATTACTCAACATGTGCTAGAGCAAACAAGCTCAACAAAGTGAACACTCAAAAGATCAAAATACAAATCCTGGTTATTCTCTAGCAAGTTTTGATCCAGCAGCTCCGTTAGTTCAATGGCCCTCAGACCATTCCTCTCCAGTGCATAATGAACAATTTCTGAGCACAGAATAAGTGGTTATCAACAAATTGATAAAGGATTGAAGAAAAGCAATCAATCTGAGCATTTTGGGTCAAATGAGAAAGAATAACTACCAAAATTCTCTATTACAGAACCTCAGATAATTCAATAACGTAGAATGCCACTCAGAGTCCTACTTGTTCTAACAACTCTTGTACAAAATTAAGGTCATAAGGTGTGTGTAAGCATTGTTGATTCTCTTGGTCGTAAAGTATGTCTAACAACAAAAAATGAGACACCATAGCCACGACAGGTATATGCACTTGTAAAATCACGAATCATATTCAGTATCACGAATGAAAAATCTTTCGCTTCTCATGAATAGAAGCATAATTACGAAGATTATCTGCTTCTATTACTAGGCACAGACAGACACTATGGCCACCAACTAAAATCATGAAAACTTCAATTTTTATCAGGAATCACAAATGGCATTACGTTTTCTTTTGTTCATGTCCTCCAGGTTGTCTTCAGGCTGCTTGATTCCAGTGCAAGCAACAAATGCTTCCATGGTTTCCTTATAGCAATTATGAACCAAATATGACAGAACAATGTTATGGATGTCGTTGTCTTTAATGGCCTGAAACCGAACATAAAAAACATCTTGAGTTGTCATCAAGTCAGTTGACGCAGAAGTTTTTGAAACTGATGGACAAAGAAAAAAGGGCCATTGCAGAAGAACTGTAAAGCTCGAATACCCAACTCATTGATTGAACACGAATCCATAACAGAAATTGAAAAACATAACTTAAAGACCAAATAAGCTGTTTTCAAGTTAGGGTTTCGACAATTAATTTAAAAAGATCAAACGGAATCGGTAACCATACGTGAAGAGGTAACTGGGATACTGAAGAAACAAACCAAGGATCGCTCGGTTTCAACTAAAATCCCAAAAGCATTTCAGCCAAAAGAAAACAAAACCCATATAGATCTAATATCGCACCTATGATTGCGGAGAGTCCTCGTCCTCGTCCTCGACTTCAACAACAACGATCGGTCGACGACGCCTCAGTTGTAACCGCCGCCATCTAGGGTTCAATCAGTCATGCAATTAGAACCAAAAGCCCAAGAAAACCACCAAAAACTAAGCATAAACACGAAAACACAAACCTTTGATCGTTTGAAGTAGTTCGGCGGAGAACTAGGGGACGAGGAAGAGCAGAGAGGACGCTTGTTGGAGGAGCTCCGTCTGGTTTCGACCACGCTGATGCCGGCTGTCGACGATTCCCAGCTGGTTACGAAGAGTGGAGATACGCGAGACCTTCGGGAGGAAACGAGAGAGACGAGCTCGAAGACGTTCAGGGCAAACATGACTTTTAGAGTTTAGGATTATCCCAAACGCTGGTCTCCGCAGCTGATTGGTTTTTGGCTGGTTGGGTTGGCTGATTCAACCCAACCAGCTAATTAACCAAACACATTTATTAGCTGTTTGACTAAGTCAAACAGCTAATTTGACTGATCAGCTAATTTTTTAGCTGATCAGCTGATATCCAAACACCCCCATAATAAATTTCTTAAAAACCTTTTTCTCTTTAGGTAAACAAATAAATAGGAAGATCAGATCAAACAATGGCAGAAAAAGGATCAGCTTTATTATTGTAATACGTAATAGGAATGTTTCCATGTGACATTATTCTCATTCTCGTGAATCATGATCTTTCTTCTTTTTTTTTTTAGTCTATAAAATATTTTAGGAGGATCTCAATTCATGAGAAGACGTTTTTAAGTCAGTCACTCTCAGATTAATTCTCGCTCGCACCGGATCAACTCGTAAAGAGTAAAGTATTAGCTAAACAGATTTTTTCATTCCTAAAACTCGAACTCAAAATTTCTGATTAAGAGATGAGAGTACTAGCAACTCGCACTGACCTTTATGATATCACCAAATTATGGCATGCAAAGAGAACTCAAAATCTCACAGCATACATTTTTCATATTTCAGTCTTTCATTTCTAACCATTGCTCTCCAAATGCTAAAACTTGTAAGTTACTACGGAGACAAAATGATTTCCATCGGAAAACTAACCATAAAACCATAGAATTTGACCGCCCAAAGTTCAGTTAGGTAGGCCGTTTCGAATCTTAAAGTCTCTAAAAGCCAATCATAAACATTATCTTCCCCTAAGCCCAATTATCTTTATGATGGATTTGAAGAGTTCAAAGTCTCTGACTTTACCAACAAATCAATGTCATTCTCATTGTCAAGGGCTAGGTGTCCCTCCTGTGAATTGCGTGTCAAAGTGGCATTAGAGTGAAAACAATGACACTCCT
Source organism: Erythroxylum williamsii (assembly GCA_027564335.1). Classification (NCBI taxonomy): domain Eukaryota; kingdom Viridiplantae; phylum Streptophyta; class Magnoliopsida; order Malpighiales; family Erythroxylaceae; genus Erythroxylum; species Erythroxylum williamsii. The sequence continues at coordinate 4,165,353 of JANITW010000235.1, read as the reverse complement.
ACAGATCATTCTTTCATACTGTACTTAATTAATTTGTAGTTTTATGATATTGACTGCAACGATATAAATGCAAATGTTTTCTGCCATGTGTCCCAAAGATTCAGCTGGAATGATTCAGTCAGAGTTTAGATCCTAACATAAGCAAGTGTCACATATATAATGAACCATCCTGAGAAGGGAACTTTGAGTTGGAGTTTAGATCAGTGGGATTAACTTGATAGTCTTGAAACAGTCTTCCCCATCTATTCTCTGAAACCCAACTGAAAAACTCATTCAAAGGTAGGATAAATTAAAACTTTCTAGGTAATCATCAAATTTTCATCTCAAAAGTCCAGGCTTTATTCCACCTGTTGGTTGTTTCTTCTCTTTCTGTTTCTTTGCTTCTGAATCTTATTTTTCTTGATAGAGAACAGTGAAAGATATGATTAACATTTGACTTCAACAATCGATATGCATTAGATCTTCTGTCAATGTATTCCTATAGAAGAAGAATCACTGATTTAATGCCACATTCAGTTGTTCTCGTTCATAAGTTTCTTGATATGGTTTTTGTTTCTTTCGAAGCATTTTCATTTTCATCAGCTTTTATTGGAAGTTGGATTTGGTTCATATGCGTGAAGTCTGGTATTGGGTGGAAGGTTTTTCAGCATGATATTTTTTGAGATTTGAATTGGGTTGATGTGGTAGATTTCTGGTAATTTGGAGGTAGGCCATCGTTGTAGGTTCACTGGGGACGGAAGGTCATTTTTTATTAATTAGGTGTACACTTTCTTGACTAAAACTGTAATGAGAAGTTGTCGTTAGAAAGGTGGACCAGGTTGTCTTGGACTTGGAAGGAGTATAGAAGATGTTTGAGCGTGGGCTTACTTTCATGTTCGAGTTTAGAAAGATGTTGTAAGAGGAATATTTCTGAATCTGAACTCTGTAATAAAACATCGAAAGAAAAGTTAAATAACTTTGACCTTGAGCGAGTGTCAATAATACATGACATTGGTAGGATCAGCATGCTTGTTACTGCCAAAGCATGTTGCAATCCAAATGATTGGAACAATTCATTTATATTGTCTGTTAACTGGACTGTGCCAGTATATGTGTGATGTTTGGCGAAGTTATTATTTTCTTAAATGCTTATGAGATTGCATTTGATTGATTTCAGGCCTTTGGCCTATCTGTTGAGAAGATTGCAGACTTGGTGATCTTTTGGCGAAGGGGTTCCTTTCATTCGAAAGCATCTATATCTGTAAACTCTATCACCTTCTGGAGAGAATACCGATCTGTTGGTTTTCAGATTTGGACCTCTGGGATCTCAAACTTGGAAAATTTTGAATAAGATGCAAAATGCGGAGGTATGAAACTTCAAGCAATTGTTATAAGAGGAAAGGGTTCTTAACTTTTCTTGTTCTTTTAGTATTTTTAAGTTTTGATAATGGTGGAGATATGGACATGTCTGATTTTAGATTACTTTTAAATGCAGTGGCAATACTAGGAAACCTAGTGAGACGATGAGGGTTTTCATGACAACTTTTATTGGAATCATTTGTGGCTTCTTTTTGGGAATATCCTTTCCAACAGTTTCTTTATCCAAGGTTAATATCCTTTCTATTAATGCCAATGTTGTGTGGAAGAAACTAAACAAGTATACTTATTCTGATATTCTGGAAACTGTTAGGTGAACCTTCCGTCCGGTCTGTTTCCTTCGATTGATCTCACATATATTGATAACAAGTATTCTGGTCTTTCAACCCAAGCGCTCTTCAATGCTTGGGCTTCTCTGAATGGAAACCGAGACAAATCTCTTGAACTTCATTCGTATGACAATACAAAGGTAAGTCTTTATCTAAACTGTTCTTATGCAAACACTACCACTAGGTCCGTTCTTAACTGTCCTGGCCATGATTCTTTGGGTTTTTCAAGCCAATTCCGACTCTGTGATTGTGTTACCGAAACTACGATATCTAACTGTCAACTGAGTGAATATTTGGAAATAAATGAAACCTAAAGGCTGTCATATGCAGATGAAACCAGAACTTGTTTGGGAGTATGAACTTGTACATCATCCTGTGAAGGCATTAGCTTCTGACCTTACATAAATTGGAAGTGTTTCTCACTTGGAAGTTAGCAGAAAACATTCTTTATAGATGTTATCTCTCTTCGCTAATTCTTGAACCCTTTAAAATATGCAGATCTGGGTTCGAACAAATCCTCGAGGAGCTGAGAGACTGCCTCCTGGTATAGTTGTATCCCAGTCAGACTTATACCTCAGGAGATTGTGGGGTCAGCCTGAAGAGGTTGGAACCTCCAGCATGACTGCTTTAATGTCTAATTCTGTGTTAGTGGGCACCACGGTATTGGAAGTTATAAACTAGAACACATTTAAGTTATTAGTAGCTCAATGCAAAAAATGTGAGGAGACATTTGACAAAGTGATTATTTATAGCATAGTAGGGGCATAAAGTTTCTCAAGATCTTATACCAAGCTTAAACTGCCAGAAACTGTCCTTCATCGTGAGCTGTGAATTTGATTCTTGTTTGATGCATGGACTGTAGTTCAAAGCCAATTTGTGGCTTCATGATACAACTGGGACTTAATTTCAGTTTAGATTTTGGATTGCTGAAAATGGAGAAGCAGGTTTTGAACACTCTATTAGGTATCTAAAGCAAATAGTATGAATTTTAGGATGTCTCTTACTTGGCCTTAATAATATCATATCCACTGAGCTTTACTACTAATAATAACTGTTCTTTCTTGTTTAATATGATTCTCAACTTTTTTGATGGTTCCTTCTGGTCCTTTATTCTCTAATCTGAACCTTTTAATTGATGGAGGTGGAATTTGCAGGATTTATACATCAAGCCGAAGTATCTGGTAACTTTTACAGTTGGGTATGGTCAGATGAATAATATTGATGCAGCAGTCAAAAAGGTCATTATCCTCTCTTTCTCTATATATGTGTGTATATGTATATATATACGTAGTAGCTTACTTTTATTTTTTTCTCAACAAAACAGTTTTCAGATGACTTCTCAATCATGTTGTTTCACTATGATGGTCGGACCACTGAATGGGACGAGTTTGAGTGGTCGAAGCGGGCTATCCATGTGAGTGCTAGCAAGCAAACAAAGTGGTTAGAAACTAGCCCTTTTGTCAATTTTGTGTGAATCTGAATGGATTGTGTACTTGAGTTGTATGTCTCACAAGCTCATCATAATTCAATCAAGGTGGTATGCTAAACGCTTTCTGCATCCAGACATTGTTGCACCTTACGATTATATTTTCATGTGGGATGAAGATCTTGGAGTGGAGAATTTTGATGCGGCGGAGTAAGTGGTTCTTGATGTACTGTTATGATTGAATATGTTGTTTCAGGAAGAATGAAGAAATTAAATTCTTATTTGATTTAGATACATAAAATTGGTAAAGAAACATGGTTTGGAGATTTCACAACCTGGTTTAGATCCCAGCAGAGGAACAACATGGGCTATGACAAAGAAAAGAGATGATACAGAAGTTCACAAGTATAACTGACTGCCTAATCTGTTCCCTTCCATTCTATACATTTGGTTGCATCGTTCCTAACTTTATACTTTCACCTTTTCCTTACTTGCTGAAGGGACACCGAGGAGCAGCCTGGTCGGTGCACTGATCCGCATTTGCCACCATGTGCAGCGTATGCAAAGATATAATGTCTATGTTAAACATAATGTAATCTGTTGATGAACTCTGATTTCTCAAGAACTGGTTTGCCTTACTGTAGCTATTTGATGCACAGATTTGTTGAAATCATGGCTACCGTGTTTTCTAGGGATGCATGGAGATGTGTTTGGCACATGATTCAGGTCTTCGGCTATGTACTTGAATACTCTCATTATAGGAACTCCTTCAGATTTTCTTGCATATTAGCCTGACATCTCAATATTCTTGCAGAATGACTTGGTTCATGGATGGGGTCTAGACTTCGCTTTGAGGAAATGTGTTGATGTTAGCAACCCTTTTCTCACCTTTATTAACTTGCTCTTTCCAGCCTTAGCAATTTCTCACATTTGTGACTATGCTTGGAAACAGCCTGCTCATGAGAAAATAGGAGTCGTCGATGCTCAGTGGATCGTACACCAAGGTGTTCCTTCACTTGGAAACCAGGTTAAACTGAAGCCATTAAGCTCATAAGCAAAGCTGTTATGTTTGACATATAACTAATCTACATTCTCTTCTTCATTAAGGGGGAAACCGAAACTGGAAGAGCACCATGGGAAGGGGTACGTAATTCTGCCACACATATCAACTGTTTAGATGACTTCCTTCCTCTCTACTGCTTGATCAGACTAAATGCTCAAATGTCTAACGCTTGTATCCTTTTGTAACTTCTTGTCAGGTGAGGGAAAGATGTCATAATGAATGGGCAATGTTTCAAGATAGAATGGCTAATGCAGAGAAAGCTTACTTTGAAGAAAAGAGAGCTAGGGCATACAAATCAACTACAAGCTAGGAGGATGAACTCAACTGCTACATAAGTATGTCATGGAATTCTTGCATCTTAACCCCTATGGTGATGCAATTTTGACTATGATAATGCTGTTTTTCCAGCATAACTTATTGAATTCAAGAATTAATGTTCCTCGTTGCCTTAGTTATTTGTTGTCATTGATCTGTTTGCATACCAGGATTAGTTTTTTTCTTGTTCATTCAAAACAAAAACCCATTAAATCTAAACAATCATGCTAAACTTTTTTTGTACAAACCATTTTAGGACTTGCATCATGGTTTTGAATATGCTAAATTTTATTAAGTTCAAAGAATAATATGAACTTGGATCGGAGTTTATATACAAACAAGAATCCGTACAAAGCGCGGTACGCATGTTCTCTATGCATACAGGGTCTTAGGATCATCAGAATTGAGACATAAGGGAACAACTTTCACAGTTTCAATAACAAATCTAGCTTCCTGACATGCATCCCCCAACAGCTCCACCATTACCAGTAAATCCTGAAGCAGCTCCAAACCTTCGAGCCACCTCCACCATTTCTAGGTTTAAGATACCAGGAGATTCATTCCTAAGGATGCTTATATACAGGTTGGCACATCAGATAGTTTAGAAGCCTTTTGAACTCATATGAATCAGCAAGAAGATGCATTGCTTATTTGACATTGGATTTGACACCAAAAAGCTACAATTCTCAACTGCACAACTTTACTACCATTTGTGTTAAAAATATGCTTCTGATGTCCAATTCTAAACAGAGTGGAATTCTGTGATTTAACGTACCTTCTAAGATTGAAATTACGGTTCATTCTACACGTTCGGTAATGCATTTGTCACCATTACCTGCATTAGCAACTAAGAAGTGACAAATCCATGTAACCATCCGCTAAGAACCTCCTGCACAACCACATAGGAGAAGCATTGCATCCATGAAATGATTGACATGGAAGGATAAGATTGCTGGGGAAGGTAAAATGGCAAATTGAGAGAAATTTTGTGGTTCAGTTAATATTATACAGATCACCAAAAGGGAAATTTATCTAAGCATATTTGAGATCATATGATCAATCTTATCCTCTCTGCAATGTATAAAACTTGAAAATTTACCACCAAAAATCGCACTCCTCCACATTAACCTTCACTTTGCAACCGATTAACCTGCAAGTAGAAGACAGCCTTTTTCAACAAGATGCAATAAATATAGCTAGGTTAAGCAATCTAGGAAATGCACAGAATTCCAACTAAAGAAGGAGAACAATTAGCTAAACCAATCAAAACCAAAGAAATTAAACTTCTGAAACATAATCCCGAAAGAACAGAGACAGAAACAGAGACCGAATAGAGGACCAGATGATCAAGAGAGGTTAACTGTACGAGATCGGGCTTAGGGTTGAGGCTTGATGAAGAGGTCATCTGAAGAGCTCCAACCTGACGGTAGCCCAGAAGTTGCCGAGACTACAAGATGTCGTATACATCATTTGGATTGCCCAACAGACCAACGCTAGCATGAGCTTTGTTCCCTATAATCCCATTATCATTAAATCATTATTTGAACTTGTCTCCCCCAAAGTTCACAACTTTCCGACGAACCCTTATCTTCCGGTGACTGTGATCGACGCCACAGAGACAATTCTAACACTCCTCAACAACAGTTTGTGTAGGAACATATGTTTATGACACCAAGATACGGGGAGACTGGGTTGACTAACTTTACCATGTCGGATTGTGCGTTAGGTACTGTTGACTTTAAGTACATACCTGAGTTTGAGAGGCAATCGAACAAATAATATTCAACTTCCGACGCCATTGCTGATGCTCATCGCCGTTTGCCTACTTCCTGCCATCCTTTGAGTTTCAAGAGTAATTGGGCTAAGTATTGGGCTTTAAGGCCCAATTTTTTACAAATAGCCCATTTGTTTAAAATAATCTTATAGTCCTCTTAAAATTTTCACAATCATTATTTTATATTTATAAATTATTCTTTAACATTAATATTATTAAATTTGATTAAAAAATATTAAATTATAAAATGAAAATAATAGTTTATTCATAACATGTGAGAAATCTTAAGAAGGGTTTTTTAACTTTATTATGTTAAAGAATATTTAATTCAATATATTGATATTTAAGATTTTAAATATTAATTATTTATTTTTATTTTGTCAAATATATTAAAATTTATGTTCTAATGCTATAAACAAGAATTCAATAATTATATTTTTTTGTGAAGGAAAAAAAAAGAAAGATGTAGAGACATGAATTTTATAATTGTAAAAAAATAGTTAAATGGAGACAATACGTTGGCCTTTGTTTTAGGAAGAACATAGAATTTTTCAATCATATGCATGCCGTAGAAATTTCTAGGGCACTCAACACTTCATGTGAAAGTATTCATGTCTGCTTCATTTGATCAATGAGTTGGAGATCACCAACAAACTCTTTATAAATCATTCATCATAAAGAGTTGCCTTTTGTCAATTGTAAGACTTGCATTTGTCTATATTCACTAAAGGTTTGCACCATAGATTATTATGTTATTTAATTTATTTGATATATATCGCAGTTAAAAAAACAATAAAAATGATTTGTCGTAATGCACATTTCAAAAGGAGCATATCATATGTTCATATTATCCGGTGCATACTATATTTTATGAATATTCATCCATCTAATAAATAAAATTCATAAAAATTGAATAGCTAGATATTCATAGAACAAGATAGGCACAAAATAATTGACAGATGAACTGAACTCTATTTCAAAGTAGCTTGTAGCCCTACTACAACCTAATTTCGCTATGAAGATTTAATCTATCTCTGATAATAACCATTTGATACATACAATCTATAATATTAACTGCATATCTCATTCTATTTCATTTTTTGATTTTTTTCAAATTGTTCCAGTTGTACTAAGGCTCATCTGTCCTATAAATTTGTATCTTTCGTTTCAATGAAATATAAAAGTTCTTGGCTATTTTCTCTATTATGGTATCAGAGCAAGAAATCTAATTCTTCTTCCCCTTCTTTCTTTTATATATTTTTTTCCTTTTCATGACTAATAAAACTACAACGATCCACAATATGAATGATTCCTGCTGTAACGCCCCAAATTAGGGGTTAGGATATTAACGAAATTCAGTACGAATTATGCTTGTTATTTGCATATGGAATATTTGCTTAATTGTGCATAAATATTTTGGCATGCATTCATGAC
>JANITW010000235.1:4058315-4080724 GCA_027564335.1 Erythroxylum williamsii | reverse complement strand
TTGGATAAAAATTAAATAAAATTAACAGAATTAAAATATGATTGAAATATATTATTTTTACTAATATAAGAATTTGAAATTTAATGAAAAAAGAGTTTTTTAAATTATTTTAATTTGTAAGAACTTATTAATTTTCAAAAAAATTAAAGATTAATTAATAAATTAATCAGTTTTAATAATAAAATTTTTAAAAATAAATTGAACTAAAACTAATTTTAAAAATTGTATTAAAAATTAAATAATTTAAAATTTTTATGAACCGAAAGGTGTTCGAATGATTGGAAGGGATTGCAAGTTTTTTTTCCTCCAATTGGGTCTCAATTTATGCAAATGTAAAGGCGGTCCGATGAATAGTAAGACCATCTAAAGCCTGAAATCGTCACGAAAACCTGGGCCCAAAACTCATAGAGTTAAAACGATTCTAATTTACTTTTTTAACAAAGAAAAGAAATAAAAACAAGAAAAGAAGCTTCTTAAACCAAAACCCATCGATCAAAATTCCACCAATTGTTCTCCATTTCTAGGGTTTCCATCTTCATCTGTTTCCCGATTATCCACTGGGTTTTTCACCTTTCCATTCAATTGAGTCTGACTAGAGCTTGTCCGTATGTTAAGCGCATTGGTTACTTTTGTTCGATAGTGTTTCCTTTCTCTATTCGGTGCGTACTTATACTGGTTCAGTACTGTTATATGGTTAATGTTACTAACACATTGTCGTTCCACACAGAATCTTTTCTTTTACAAAGTCTTTTTGCGTAATTTTGTTTTCCATTTGGTGTTTCGGATCTGAACTGCAGATACTGAGATTGTTCCTGTGTTTTGTTTTTCGCCTTTATGAATGCTGTGTTAAATTTATGTTGATTATTCTGTGCTTCAGGTTGGGACGTATAAGACCACCGTTTGATAGGTGATTTGTGGTGAGCAAAAGTTGTTACTTTAGTTTTACGAAGATGGCGAATTTACAACTGACTGGTATTCTAGAAAAGGTAAAATCAAAATTGAGAATTTAAAAAATCCGGGTTTTGACTCGCGATCCTAGTGTTTTTTATAGTGGTTTATTTGATACGTCTGGGGGGTGTTTAATGACAGTTTTTTTTCCTTCTGTTTTTCATTGTTTTCTGCATGTATGTAGATGACGGGTAAAGATAAAGATTACAGATATATGGCAACGTCTGATTTGCTAAATGAATTGAATAAGGAGGGCTTCAAGGCTGACAATGATTTAGAGATAAAATTGACAAGTATTGTTCTACAGCAACTTGATGATGTTGCGGGAGATGTCTCTGGATTGGCTGTGAAGTGGTATGTGACTCTGGAAGATTTTGCTACAACTTTTAATCTTCCGTTAACTTTTTTAACCCTAGCACCTAAGGATGTTTTCTTTTTTTATATTCTCTTCCAAGGTGCTCTTAATTCTACCTGAGGTTAGGAAAGGATTTTGCGTTTGTACCCTGTTCTTTATTTTTTCTTCCTAAAATTGCAGTTCTCTGTGACACTGCAGTCTTGCTCCTTTGGTGAAGAAGGTCAATGAGCCACGGGTTGCTGAGATGACAAGTAAACTGTGTGATAAATTGCTAAATGGCAAAGATCAGCATCGTGACATTGCAAGCATTGCGTTAAAGACAATCATTTCTGAAGTCACAACTCCATCTCTTGCTCAATCTATTCTTATTACTCTATCATCGCAGTTGATAAAAGGAGTGACTGTTCCGGTGAGGTTATATATACAATGCATGGTTGCAGCCCTTTGAAAATTATTTTTCCATATCCTAAAATTAATTTCTCTTGTTCTTTTCATCTCAGGGAATGAGCACAGAGATAAAATGTGAATGTCTTGATATATTGTCCGAGGTCCTCCATAAATTTGGAAATTTGATGGCAACTGATCATGAGGTGCTCTTGAATGCACTTTTGTCACAATTGAATTCCAGTCCGGCCAGCTTGAGAAAGAAGACAGTTGCATGTATTGGTATGGTCTGTTCCCCTTCTTTTGAGTCATTTTTGTGATTATGGTTCATTATTTGTCTTAACTTGTACTTGCATAAAATTCCAGTAGGAGGGAATTTAGACATAGAATCAACTAAGAAACTGACTTTCAACCTTTTCTTGATTCTCTGTGGTAGGCTTTATCTTAACTTAATAATGGTGGAATGGTCTTTGCCAAACTGCTTATATGAAGTGCATGATGCCTCTGATCTCTCTTGCACAACTTGGAAGTTACAATGTTTTTGATAAATTTGGAATGTATATTTCCGTGCAAATTAAGCGAAAGATTAAATGATGCACTAAAAGTTAGAGACTTAGTTAAACAAGTTCTTTGGCTTTCAGCTTCTTTGGCTTCGAGCTTGTCGGACGATTTATTGACAAAAGCAACAGATAAAGTGGTTCAAAACTTGAGAAGTAAGGGTGTAAAACCTGAAATGACCCGTACAAATATTCAAATGATTGGTGCTTTAAGGTAAGTAGTGCTCCATGTATTGCTAAATGGTGCTTTCATTATCATCTTTCTTGTGCTTGCTTATGCAGTAGAAACTAAACATTGAAGAATAATTGTTTAAATTTTGTTTCAAGTTTTCAGTACCTCCAATTTTATTACTGGTGGATGCCATTTTTGTGGTAGAAAATGGACATGAAGAGCTTTAATGGTCTAAATTTCAAAAACTTGGGCCATGTTTACTTGTTCTTGAGAGTTGATTCTATGACTTTTGATGATTTTGTGTTTTAGCCGTGCTGTGGGATACCGATTTGGGCCCCATCTTGGAGATACTGTGCCAGTGCTAATTAATTACTGCACAAGTGCATCGGATAATGATGAGGAGCTTCGTGAATATAGCTTGCAGGTGTCCTAAATGTCCTTGTCATCCCTTTGTTTCTTTTCACAGTTAGAATTCTTTCATTGTGTTATGATCATTCCTGATCTGCTCATCTGATAATTTTTTGCTGTAGGCTCTAGAAAGTTTTCTACTTAGATGTCCCCGGGATATTGTTTCGTACTGTGATCAAATTCTCCGTATTACTCTGGAATACCTAAGTTATGATCCAAATTTTACTGATACTATGGAGGAAGATACTGATGATGAGAGTCACGAGGAAGAGGAAGATGAGTATGTTTCTCATAGTGTAAGAGTCAATACATATCTCATGGGCTTGACATAATGTTCACTCAACCCATATCTTTCTTGTTTTCTAGTGATAGTGCGAATGAGTACACTGATGATGAAGATGTGAGCTGGAAAGTTCGGCGAGCAGCAGCTAAATGCTTAGCTGCCCTAATCGTTTCTCGACCTGAGTTCCTTTCTAAGCTATATGAGGAGGTACTGTTGCATTAACATGCAATAATCGTGTTTTGAGTTACATGTCTTGGGATTTTGGTTGACTCGTTCAGTTTGAATTTGCAGTTGATCTTTTATATGGGTTATTACATATGCCCTGTTTATTATTTTTCACATGCAATATCTTTATGCACAATTGTCTTTTGCTTCTTACAATCCTTGAGTATCATATCCTGATGTGTCTTCTCAATAATTCTTATTATGTGCAGGCTTGCCCTAAATTGATTGATAGATTCAAAGAAAGGGAAGAGAATGTCAAGGTATGCTTTCTTCTGTTCGCTTCAGTAATTGAGATGCATTCATCAATTTGGTCATTTGATATCTGACTCTGATGCAGATGGATGTGTTTAATACATTTATTGAGCTGCTGCGTCAAACTGGAAATATTAGGGAAGGGCAGATTGACATGGATGAATCAAGGTAAGCTCCGTTATACGTTGAATGTGAAATTTGTCCATTTCTACAGATGGTTGCGAAATTAACTTTAAGGCTTATCAAACTTACTTGTAAGTGAAATACAAGTTCTTTTTGTCTTCTTTTACTCTTGACCTATTTACGGTTGTCTTCTACATGGGATGTTTTCGGACTCTGTCTTTTATGACCAAGAGATGGTATGACGAAACTCGTTTCTGCTCGTAAAGAAAGAAGGATGGGCGAATATGATGACAAGAATGCAAGAGGAGGATGTTCTCTTACATCCTTTCTTCCTTCTTACCAGCTATCTTTAGTTACTTTGTTCCAAGTGATTTCTTTTCTTCTTTAAATTCTCCTATCTTCCTTCATAGGTTTGGTTATTATAACTATCCTTGTTAGACGACATTCCATTGTAGCAGGCACATTGATGATTCAAAGTTCAGTGCCTTGCAAATAGTCTTGTGTATGAATGAAGATACTATGGCCTGTTTAGTTATGAAAATTTGGGGTTTGTAAGGAGGTTTTTTCTTATAAAACTAAGAATGGAGTTGAGTGTTGAAAGGCCAAGTTTCTCATTTTCTCGTCTTTACTAAAATGTAAGGAAATGTCCTTTGTTTTTTGGCACAAAGAACAAAACTGCAAAAGATAGGAAAGAAATTGCAAGGTTGATCCATAGTACATGGTCCCTAAATATATCTATGTATTCTGACTTCAAATAAATGATATATTGGCAGCCCAAGATGGCTCCTGAAGCAGGAAGTAGCAAAGATTGTTAAATCTATAAATAGACAGTTGCGAGAGAAGTCTATCAAGACAAAGGTAAGAATTCATCATATCCATTGTGGTTTACTGGTCTAACTGCATCCTTAGCTTACAAATTGCTTTGCCTACAGGTTGGTGCATTTTCCGTTTTGAAGGAACTTGTGGTTGTCTTGCCAGATTGCCTTGCAGAGCACATTGGCTCTCTTATTCCAGGAATTGAAAAAGCATTAAACGTGGGTTCATTTTCTATTTCAACTTTACATTTGCCTACTGGCTATAGCCTTATAGCCCCTTCTTTATTTCTCCAATCTTTTTTTCTCTATGATTTTTTCAGGAGAAGTCTTCAACATCAAATCTGAAGATTGAAGCTCTCATATTTACAAGATTGGTATTGGCTTCACATTCACCTTCAGTGTTTCACCCGTACATTGAGGTAACATATGTTTCCTGCTTCTTAATTCTTTTCATACTTCATTACTTTGATAGATTGCCAGAAAGAGTATTTTCAATCCTTGTGCTGCTAGTATTGTTTGCTTGTGCAATACCCTATGACCCCATTGATCATGATTCCTAATCTTGATGTACCAAAAATCTTGATGTGCTACTCAAGCAAATGAACAGGAGCATGAAGCTTATGATAACTACATGCTTTTCTTTTTTAGTTTTAGTTTTATTTTGTTTTTCATTTAGTATTCTCAAGTGCTTCTAATGCAGGCTCTGTTGAGCCCAGTATTATCTGCTGTTGGTGAGCGTTACTATAAAGTCACAGCAGAGGCATTAAGAGTATGTGGAGAACTTGTTCATGTTATACGACCAAACATTCAGGTCAGATAGTTTTTTTTCTTCTTTTTTTATGTGGGCATAGAGTTTACAAGGCAGTTCTCTGACGACTTCATTGGTGTTCGATTGTAGGATTTTGCTTTTGATTTCAAACCTTTTGTTCATCCACTATACAATGCCATAATGTCACGCTTGACAAACCAGGATCAGGACCAGGTTGCTCTAATGTTGGTTTTTTTTTATTTGCAATATTTTTCTGTCCTTGAATGAATGATATTGAATTTTGAGTGTTCCTTTTTCCCTTTCAGGAGGTTAAGGAGTGTGCTATTTCCTGCATGGGGCGTGTCATTTCAACGTTCGGTGACAACCTTAGAACAGAACTACCTTCATGCCTCCCTGTACTTGTGGACCGGATGGGAAATGAAATAACACGACTTACTGCAGTGAAAGTTAGTTTTGCTTCACAACTTTGTATTGTTGTTCTTGTTTATAGGATGTTTTTGTAGATGCAGCAGTGTGCATATATTATTAGAATAATTTATTGTTCATTAGTTAACTCCATTAATTTCTGAATCCAGTCTTTTGCTGTGATTGCTACTTCTCCTCTGCATGTGGATCTATCATCTGTGTTGGAGCATGTGGTCAGGGAGTTGACTGCATTTCTGCGCAAGGTAGTTTATCATTAAGTTGAATTAGTGAATTGTACATAGAATAACCTTTTTGCTAAATTAAATATGGCTTTTGAACTATGCTTGCTTCCTTCAAACAGGCTAATCGAGCTTTAAGACAGGCAACATTAGGGACATTGAATTTCCTAATTAGAGCTTATGGCGATCAAATTGGTTCATCTGCTTACGAAATTATTATTGTGGAACTTTCAACTCTGATAAGGTTTTCTTGTTTGGCAGTTTCAGATACTATTTGTAATTGACAATGTTTCTGGATATATGTTTATATTCTGAATGCTGATTGTCTTTACCCTTTCGGCAGTGATTCAGACTTGCATATGACAGCTCTTGCCCTGGAACTGTGCTGCACCTTGATGGCAGATAGGAGGTCAAGCCCTTGCATTGGCTTGGCTGTTCGAAATAAAGTTCTTCCTCAAGCGTTAACACTAACTAAAAGCTCACTGCTACAGGGTCAAGCCCTTTTGGTACTTCCTGCACCTCTAGTGATGATTATATCCTAATTATCTTAAGTTTGAAATGAAGCTTGGTTCTTAATATGTTCTGTTTGATATGTCAGGCTTTACGAAACTTTTTTGCTGCCTTAGTTTATTCTGCGAATACAAGTTTTGACACTTTGCTGGATTCCCTTCTTTCAAGTGCCAAGCCATCCTCGCAGGCAGGTGGTGTTGCAAAACAGGCATTACATTCAATAGCCCAATGTGTGGCTGTTATTTGCCTGGCTGCAGGTGATGAGAAATGTTCAACTACAGTGAATATGCTCACTGAGATTTTAAAAGACGACAGCAGTATCAATTCAGTAAGCTTCCATCCATTGTAAAATGTACTCGTAATTATTTTTGACATCTATATCCATATATAGACTGCCCTCTCTCTCTCTCTCTCTCTCACCCACCCCCTCCTGTTTTTTTTTCTCCATTATAATGGCCTTTGTGTCTGTTTTAATCTGTGTTTTAGGTCAAGCAGCACCTTGCTTTATTATGCCTGGGGGAGATTGGCAGAAGGAAAGATCTTAGTTTGCATGCAAATATTGAGGCTATTATCATTGAATCCTTTCAGTCTCCATTTGAAGAAATAAAGTCTGCAGCTTCTTATGCTCTCGGCAATATTGCTGTTGGCAATTTGTCAAAGTATCTACCTTTTATATTGGACCAGATTGATAATCAGCAGAAGAAACAATATCTCTTGCTTCATTCTCTCAAGGAGGTTAATTTTCTAGAACAGGAATTTATTATGAGACTAACTATTATACGTTTGAACTGCTGACATTCTTGTCATACAGGTCATTGTAAGGAAGTCTGTAGATAAAGCAGAGTTCCAGGATTCTAGTGTCGAGAAGATACTAAAATTGCTATTTAACCACAGTGAGAGTGAGGAAGAGGGTGTTCGAAATGTAGTAGCTGAGTGCCTGGGTAAAATTGCACTTATTGAACCTGCAAAGCTCGTTCCTGCATTAAAGGTTTCTGGCATGCAACAGTAAAATGGCAGTTCTTTAACTTTTCTTTGAATCTATGGTTAATTGGCGTGCACCCGCTTTTTGTGGATTTTGAATATCTTGCAGGTGAGAACCGCCAACCCAGCTGCATTTACCAGAGCAACAGTGGTTATTGCTGTAAAATACTCTATAGTTGATCGATCAGAAAAGATAGATGAGATTATATATCCTGAGGTTGCAACGTTTCTTATGCTTATCAAGGATAATGATCGTGTAAGTAGAGATTCGTTTTATCCATTCCCTTTGATATTAAATGGAATGGGCCTTAAAACCAAATTCTTGAATTTGGATTGCAGCATGTGAGACGTGCAGCTGTGTTGGCCTTGAGTACATTCGCACACAATAAGCCTAACCTTATTAAGGGACTTCTTCCAGAGTTATTGCCACTTCTCTATGATCAAACAATTGTTAAGGTGACTTGGAATTTGGAGTAATTAGGCTGATTATTGTTCTCAAAGCTTTTCCCATGTTCTTCAAATATGGTTGGTGCAGTGCCTTATTTCACTCATTATTAGTTATTGACTAATAATGCTTGAGATATTTTATTAGAATCTGCTTATATTGCAAGCTTGAAAACTCTTTTGTTCATGCTCTTCGTTCATACTTATTTATCTAAATACTTCAATGAATTATAATTTCCATTTTAACCAAATCGTATCACGATACGACTTTATCTTGAATCATGATGTTTTGGCTCATTTGTCCCTGATTCTCTTTTGTTTGATGAAGTCTGGTGTTAGATTTAGTAAGGTTTTATTGCTCAACATTATCTAAAGTATCTGATGATGTGCATTTCTGAATTCCTTGTGTTCTTTTTTAGATTTGTCAAACTTTATTTGTCATCCTGACTTCACTAGAGATTTAATGTCTTGCAATTTGGATGTCATGCAATTGCTAATCGTGACATTTCTGTTTACTGAACTACTATTTTTATCACTGGCCTATTTGCTGATTTTAAATGCTTGGCTTCTGTAGAAAGAATTGATACGAACTGTTGATCTTGGGCCCTTTAAGCATATTGTGGATGATGGACTTGAGTTGAGGAAAGCAGCTTTTGAGTGTGTGGACACATTACTGGATAGTTGTCTTGATCAATTGAACCCATCATCCTTCATTGTTCCTTATCTCAAGTCTGGCTTAGATGGTAAGCCTTTTGACATCTTATTCCTATATCTTATTCCCTTCACTTGCAAAAGTCAATGTCTGACCCACTTTCCTTTTTTTCTCTTCCCATTTCTTGGTTCCAGATCATTATGATGTTAAAATGCCCTGCCATCTTATCCTATCTAAACTAGCAGATAAATGTCCATCTGCTGTGCTGGCAGGTGAGTATACTCATTAGTTTCACACTGTTGAGATTCCTATGTATCAGATATTTATGAGTGATTTGTCGCTGTAACCAACAGTGTTAGACTCATTGGTGGACCCTCTCCAAAAAACTATAAACTTTAAGCCAAAGCAAGATGCTGTCAAGCAAGAAGTAGATCGTAATGAGGACATGATTCGCAGCGCTCTTCGAGCAATTGCAGCCTTGAATCGTATCAGGTATGCATTTTGCTTTATCATAAAGCTTCTGCATGGCTTAATAGTAAAATGTGTCCGCTTACCTGTTGTCAAATGGAACAAAACAGTTGCATGTTGAATAGCATAGATAGAAATTATGTCCATAGCACTTGGGAATGCACAGAAACTCCACATCTCAAAGCAGATACATTAGCTCTTCTTTTTTAGTATTAGAAAAAGAGATGTCTGTACTGTGGATGCTCAAATCATTATTTTCTATTATGCAGTGGAGCAGATTGCTGTCATAAATTCAAGAACCTTATGAATGAGATTTCAAAGTCACTAACACTATCGGACAAATATTATTCCATCCGAAACGAGTAATGGACAGAAGCCTAGGGCTGTTGGATTGTTAAATGGAATGGATTCAATATCAGATGAGAGAGATCTTGTTACCCGTGCCCACAGTATCCAATGTTTCTGGAAAAAAGAAAGTGATGCAAATGCAAAGTTACAAGTATTGATGTAAAATGGGAAGTTTGAAGAATATTACTGACTTGAAGGGAAAAGATAATGTGGTTGTTTAACCATTAGTATGGGAAAAATTTTTGGCCTTGGTTTATTGTGTGTACAGGGTCACTGATCTGGCCCCAGAATCATCATCCTCAGGTGCTGCTGCTGTGCAATACATTTGCAGGCGAAAAGATTTCAAGGACAAATTGTGCCAGCCTTGCCTTTCTTTATATGTAACGTTCCAGACATTGTTGTGTTCATCTGATTTTGCAATTTATTTATTTTATAATGGTAAAACTCAGCAATCGATGTCTGTTATGTTATGTATCTATTTTGCATTTTCGCCCCAGGAAGTATACATCTGAATCTCCGTTTAAGGTTTTGTTCTAACAACTGAAAGGGCAAGACCAAGCCAGTACTTACTGGACTGATGGCTTGTGCAGTTTCAGTCGCTGATTTCAGTTTAGTCTGGTAAATATTAGTTACTGTACGATAGAGGCTTTAAATATTTACAGGTTCTTAAACAAATAAAAAGACATTATTTTAATTATATTATTGAAGTCATGTAATTTTAATTAATAATTTTTAGTTTATTAACAAGAAAATGTTATTTTAATTTTATCTCAATTTTAATTTTAGTTTAATTTTAATTTTAGTTTATTTGAATTTGAATTTGAAGTTTGTAAATTTTTAATAAAAATTATTATAATTTTTATGTTGATTGAATTTTAAATAAGTTTATTATTTTACTCTTATCTTAGGGTGGAATAAATCTTTCATCATTTGAATTAATCTATTAAGAGTAATAATGAACAAAAATTTGCAACAAATTAAATGATGACAAGTTGCCTAAATAATGCATAAATTAAAAAATCAATCACAAAGCACAATAACTATTTAACTTTGCAAAAACTCCTTCGGTGTGAAGGATAAAAAATTATGGGATCTCTATTGGTCTAAACAAATGAAATCTACTATCATAAATACTGTCTTACAGAGATCAACAGCCACAATAATCCAAAAATCAAAGGCTCAACTTCATATAACCACAAATCAAAGTCGAGAACTATACTAAGAACAATAACAACAAAACACTTCTATTCTAACAAATTCTGAAAAGTTCCAGTTGTCCAAATCCAATCTTCACTGTTCAAAATAAAGAATAATGAGTAAGGAACATGCTTAACAAAATTCAGCCCGATCAGACAAAGAATGACAGACCAAAATTAGAATATGATGCAACTTGTCAGTTCTGGAAACACTTTGAGACCAATCCAATTTTGGAACCAAAAACTCAACCTCCAAACCTCCAAACTAAATCTCCACCGTTCAGAATGAAGAACAATATGTCTTCAAACTGTATACCAAAAATGAGACCGATTTAACGGTGAACAACTTCTAATTATCGGAAATGTAAAACACGTCAGGGTGAACATTTCTTCTTTTGTGAAGGTTGAAGAAAAACCAACTCTCTCTCTTCTTTCACTCTAGGCAGTTGAAATTTTGGTTGAATAGTAAGACAAAAATTAGTCCTAATAAGCTCAAAAGAAAGTAAGCTTCAACAAAATCTGGGTTTTACCATATAAGAGAGAAACCAAACCCAATAGTTGTTTCTATTTTTATGTGTCATCCTGTGCCCCTCTCTATCTATTCATCCGTTAACATTGCCGCTTTATATCTATCCATTAAATGTTAATAGATGGAGAAGGGCACAGTGTGACACAAAAACGAAATAGGTGATTTGATCCCAAAATCTCAGGTCTTTTTCTTTTTTATAGATTTTTTGAACTTTTTTTTTCGAATTGTATATCTTGTATTTAACATAAACATTTAATATGTAATTTTTTTAGTTATTTTTCTTAAACTTTATCTTAATTAAGATTAAATACTTTTTTTAATGACTTGATTTATCTTTTATTTTTATGCTTTATTTGTTCTATATTTATTGTATAATTTATTTTTACTTATTTTTTATTTTTTATTTAACGTATTTATTTATTATTGTTGTTATTGTTATTATTATTATTAATATCTTTTATACATGTTTATTTTTATTTATTATATAAAATTTTGGAAGGTGAAACCTTATCTTTGTTACGGAAAGGACAAAAAAAAAGAAATATTTAAAAAATTAAATAAAATATCTATTAATAATACTATTCATGAAAAAGAATTAATGCTTTTACTTAGAATTAGATTACAACACATAAAAGTCATTATCTGATCTGGAAAATTCCTTTTAGATGCAAACTATTCTTCTGGTAATTGTTACATATGCATGAATGTTTGCTTGTCCATGATCTGCAGAGACACCCACAACCGCCGCCGCCGCCGCCGCCATGTAACGCAAGTGTTCAACCTCTGGTTTAATCGACATTGCTTCTACTGTCTATGCTAAAACATGGACAGAAGCAACTAATTAGATAGTAGAAAATCCCTTTCCCGCCGGATGATCTTGATTTCCGTCCCACGGCCACCGGCACACCGTAAACTGGGGTCGGTGTCAAATACTGCTGGTACGATGTTGTCCCGTACAGGGGATTTGTTTCACTAACGATTTCATCCCCAGTTTCATCTGGTGAATAGCCTGCTGATTCTGGGACGTCGTGCTGACCATCATCAACCCCATTCTCATCCCAAGTGGGGTCATCGGACTGATCCTGCTCAAGCCATGGTGGGAGAGGTGGAGCTGAGGGATGAGGAGCGGAGGTTGTAGAGTAGAAGCAGTGGTCGGAGTAATGGCGATGGAATGTTGTTGTTGTTGGAGGAGGAGGAGGAGGAGGAGGAGGAAGACGATGGTATCTGAACATTGCATCATGGTCATGGTGAGGGTAGCGAGTCTTCTTTCGTAGCTTCTTTCTTGGCCAAAACCTCCTGAGCTTCTTCGCTGCCTTAAACATTTGGAAATGGAGGATATGGCAAGAGTGAAAGAGAAGTTTTGATGATTAAAGGCTCTACCAGTACCAACAAAAAAGCTTACTTTTCAAACCTTGTGACCGTTGTATAACAGGAATTGATTGGGAGCAGCTGGTGCTAAAGATTGACTCTTTTTTAAAGATGGCCTCTTTTTGACAATTTGACTTTAAATCTGATCAGATTTCAAATTAAAATTTGGGTGTCAAACCTGCCTGGATCTAGTTAAAGTTAGACCCTGAACCCAAAATCCTCTTTTCAATACCATTTGTGGACAGAAGACATTGGACAGCAAAATGAAAAAAGAAGACAGGTGAACTGGAGACATAGAGCCTGTCTTGAGTTCCCAAGAGGTCTTGGTGGAATGGACAAACTTTTTGATACCTATATATCAAATTCGAACAGACAAGCACTAAAAAGGTTACAAATATCTGTTACAAATATCTTACAAAGCAACAAATCCATCCCTCTATTTCATTGTTTTTGGTTCTAATGATAGAAGAAGTCCCATTCTCTACATTTCGATATGTTCAGTACAATTCGTAACAATGCCAGCAGACTTACCACGGCTTGTTTTGAAAGCTGTTCTGGCTCTTGCCCGATACACGACCATATAAACAAGAAAAACGGGGTTTTTCTCTCTCTCCCACTCCCATTTGGCAACTCATTACAAACATTCATTGTAAACTGAAAGAGGGCGGTGTCAGCATCCAGGCCCGACGATAGACGAACGGTCCTCCATGTTCGTCACTCCATCAACGCCAGCTGTGGTTGTTTTGACATCTTCACTGCCCAAAAGTTTGATCTTTGGTGACAACCGCTTCACTTCCTCTGATGTATAAATATAAATCTTCCTCACCATGCTGCAGAACTCACTGCAATTAAACGGAAAATATGAAGTGCAAGACAAAACAGGAGCAGAGAGAGACAATATAGAAAGATCAAAGATTCATTTGCTACAACTTTTACAAGACAAAATAAGGAGCAAAAGAAGGACAAAATCAATGATGATAACCAAAACTTACTGCCATGGATCATCTCCAACCATCATCATGTCATCTTCATCATCGGTATAAACAACCTGCCATTTCTTGGTTGATCCGCAGAGTTCGCCATCAATATCAAACATCTCATCCAGTTTCTTCAGGAGGTCCTCGTAACAATCGAATCGCGTCAAATCCACAGCCCTCCCAACAGCAATCCCTTGCATGTGAACCTAGAACAAAGATGCAAACTAATCAAATATTTAATTGGGAGGCCAAAAACAGAAGATGAGAATCTTACAACAATCACTCGTATTAGTTCCTTTTAGTTAGTAACAACATGATGAAAAGGAGAGTGCACTAATGTTGCTCACCGAGAGGAAAAAAGAAAAGAAAACACCAATGATAGAAAGTTTAAAATTTTTCAGTATAATGGTAAATTCTGCATGATAGTAAAATCAAATTGCAGATATACATGGGCCAAAGGGGAATGACCTTTGTGCAACTCCTGATTTGCTTGCTCTGCAACTCCTGGGGAGACCTCAGGGAAGATTTCTCAGGTTCACAACTTACTGAAGGAATTTCAGACTGATTAACATGGGATGGCTCAGAATGTTGGTCCGACTCTGTATTTAGGCAGAGAACTGAGCAATTATCTTTTAATCTACCAGATACATTATCGGCAATCATATTCCCATCAGCATTGGAGTTATCAACAAGATGAATTCCAAACAACATTGGTCCAGAGTTCCTAGTGCCCTGTCTACTTTCCCCAGGATCTCTGCCAACTGGGGCAAATGACTCCATAACACCTTCCATTGGGTTAGGCCAGAATATTGAGTTTGCAGAAACACCAGCCAGTTGGCTACTGCCACTGAAGTCAACAGCGCTACCCTTTGTAGCAGTAACTAGAGAGGGCGACTGATGCACATCTTCTCTACATTGTGAGTTGGCGTATAAGAAAGTGGGAGAGTTAACTGTGGGCTTCCACGTACCTAATGGACAGAGTAACAGATAATTTAGTTTAGGCATAAGGGAACATTATGCTCAGGAATAAATTAAGTGGCAGAAAAAAAGCTGATAAAATGTAAATGAAAATTGAAAGAATTAAAACATCTTTGCTTAGTTGTTCAGATTGAATGAAATTAATGGAACCAAAATGAAAGGAAGATAAAATATTTAGTAAACAACAGTTCATCACTACATTTAGGAAAAAGAAAATTTGAAGCAATTAGTTCAATTTTAACTAGTGTCAAATTAGTGTTCCAATTTCCCCCCCAACTTTGTAAGAAATGTTTCAGATAGGTTAAACGGTATACTTTCTTCCAACTTTCTCTAGCTTCCAAACAGAAAGGAAATGATATCATTTTCAGTTCTCCATCCTTTGAATTTCTTTCATCCAACTTCCATTCAAAACAAGCATAGGGTAAAGATAGATGTAAATACCAAGGGCAGAAAAATCAGGTGCTGGTGGTAAAACAGGTAATCGTGCCCTTTTGCTCCTTGGCACAGGTTGGGGATTTGATGGTGTGGTTACAATAAGTGGTTCCAGTTCCCAAGGTGATACCCTTTCTGGGCGCAAGATGGATGAAGGTTCATCCCATTGAACCTGTAAAAATATATAATATCAAAATAAGAGCAAACAAAAAGATACTATTTCCAACATAAGGAGTGGAAGGACCAATATCTTTACTCAGAAAATGAAGATGATCTCACCAATATTGAAGAAAGGCAAAGCTAGGGTCTAGCTAGACATTCTGAAACTAATCAACATCATACTAGGATATGAATTACAATGATGAACAAAACAGGTTGCCAACCTTCAATGATCTCCACTCAGAATTAGTCCATCCTGATGACATATTATCTCCAACACCAACAATTGTACCACTAAACCTGTAGTGTGGTGAAGAATGATTATCCAAACCTATCAATAACTTGAGCAAATCCAGTGTAAGATAATATACCTTCTTTCAGGAACTTCTTCACCCTCAAATCTCATCTTAAATCTCATCCCAACAGAGAGCTTAGGGTTCAGAGCTTCAAGATACCTGTTAACGCTCACAATGAACTCAGATCGACTAGTTCTGCATATGCATATAATCAGCGGAGATATGAGTCCTCTCGATAATCTTACATAAGTCAGCAGCATTATGAATCCAAAGACTAATAAGTAAGCTATGGAGCAAGTGGAATATTGGTGTTAATTCAAAAAGGAACTAGCCATACTCAGGCCCACAAACTAAAAATCAAATATGGTGTACACTTTCAGGAATGTGTCATGGGGAAGAATGAAAAGATCTTAAATTTGAACATATATACTGTGCTTGCGAGTCCCAGACAAAAATCATTTCATCAAGTAACAGTCATTCATGTAATGCATTAAAACATGAGCAAGAGAATCTTCTATAACATTGCTGTTAAACAAGAAATTGGTGACGAATAAAATTGGTTTCCACCATCCCATAAATATTACTAAAACCTTAAACATATTAAGGAATGTCCTCAAAGAAACCATACCAATATATCATTAAATCTCAAGCGTGATTATCTCAGAGACTTAGTATTAATATAAAAAAAATTATATATATTCCTAATTAAAAATATAGATATGAAGAACTATGTATTTCACCTTATAAATAGGAATTTATTATAGTATGTAACATAAAGTCCCTATAAATGACGCACACCTAATGGTTTTGTGTTCATGGACATAAGATTTACAGCTGAACCACATAAAACCTTGTATAAAATCTCTCTCCAAACTTCTCTCTATTTTCATCACCAATCAACTTCCATAAGTAGCATATTACTTCATAAAAAAAGAACAAAATACACTTCTAGGAAAAGAAAGACACAAATAGCATGGTCTCATTCTGTTAAACAAAGGAAAAGGAAAACAAAAAAAGACAATGAGATACAACAGGGTGCAAACTTCACCAATGTTAATCACGTAGTAAAAGCTAAATGACAATAAACAAGAGAATTTATAGTCCTTGAAACCTTGGCTTATAGAATACAGAAAAAAGAGTTCCAGTCGCGATGGCGTGAGAAGCTGTAGCAAGTACACCAAGATGCATACTTTGACTAGATATTACAGAAGATGGCATATTTGTTTGCTGTCTCATGAGCCTCCTCACTCCAACACGAAGCTCTCCACTTTCTCCCCTGAAATTAATTATAAAAGCTCTTAAAAGGCAGCATTTTGTGCATGTGTCTCCAAGTCTTTCTGTTTCAAGGAGAAGTTGAGAACAGATCCTTCCCACTAAAATTCTTATTACTGTCCAACTCATGAATTTTTCGTTCTCAATCCCCTTTAACGAAACTCTTATTTCATAATCTTTTGTCATAAGTGAATATGAAGGATTGAATTCAACCCACATAGTGGCAAATAGAATAAGATGCAAAAATATTTAAGAATACTAATCAATAATATAGAAAAGGAATTTGCCTTAGGAAGATGAATGCATCGCCTGCAACCAACTTCTTAGAGCTAACAAAGACACTCCACCCAGTTGTAAGCAAGTGACGCCTAGGTTGGCCTGTCATAAAAAATGTGTTAAATGACTTTCCACATCTAACCAGTAAAAGATAATGAAGCATATAACCACTGGACTGACCCCCCCTTTTCCAATTCATTCACATAATAAATTAACCAGAAGAATGGTATCCTTGTAGCTATGTTACAAATTGTAATGTTGGTGTCAGAGTTTCACACAATATGTTAGTTCATTTTACGCCCAACAAATAATCTCTTCCCAGAAGTTTGGATGCTTACTCAAAAGATATGGAACATAACTTTCTGAAAATGCTTAAAACTGAATAGGTCAAGATGATTTAACCCAAATCATGTGTATGATCACACACTAAAAAATCATGGTAGAGTAAAATTCCTATATAGGCCCCAAGATCCTCATTAATTTTTTATTTTGGTTTTGAACACCTATTGCATATGTTATGGCAGAAGAAATGAAGCTACCAGAAGTTGCAATCAGTACGAATATTTAAAGACAACTAATACATTGCACATGAAAAGGATAGCTAGTATATTATGCCACATAAATGGAGTGAAGAAGACAATCAGGCTCTCTAGATGAGTAAACATTACTACTAGCATACTTCACTCTAGATGAGCAAACATTACTACTAGCATACTTCACTCTAGATGAGCAAACATTACTACTAGCATACTTCACTAGGATCTTAACAATGAATCATATTTAAGTCTAGACACCATTGCTAACCTCGAAAAATGTGTCGAAAGTGCCATTGATTGCCATGCAAATCGGTTGCCACCAACTCCTGCCAAGGTGGCTGCTGGGACATATCCTGAACAAAAGGAAAATGTAAGACAGTCACTCAATCAGAAAGAAGTGGTAGTAATAGGACAGAATTGATGAATAAAAATCCGTGCTAACCAGTGCAGGCAGACAGTCATCCGCATGCCTTCGAAGAACAGAGAAACCACCATGTGTGCTTGTATCCGATGCAGTAAGTGTCTTACAAAAAGAATGGACTGTACACCTTTCAGGTTCTGGGAGGGGAGGATCAGGGCTGGTAACCTCACTTTGCTGATCCATATAGGTAGATGATAAAAAGGCAGACATAAGGTACAAATATAAAATAAATACAGATATGTAAGGCATAATAGATTGTTCCAAAAAGAAAGATAGCTTACAGCAGGTTCAGGAAGTAGAGTTATTTGTGCATAAACTTCATCTGTTTCAGGTTCAGCCTACGATCCAATTTGAATAACACCAAAGCAAAATATAAGTACCAAAAAGTACATTTGAAAGAAAAAAGCAATTTCTCACTATGGAATAAGACGGCATGGATCAGAATCAAAAGCACTGTGGTACTCACCCTTCGCTGAACATTGACTACTTTGCACAGAATTTTTGATGGAAGATTGAAGGAGGGAATTTGCTGCTCTGAACCCTGATGCATTGAAGCTTCAAGCTACATGAAAGTGATATGGTTTTATCAGTGAGAAAATAGAAATTGGCACTAGCTAACAATATTCAAAGGAGTACCATTCAAGGATCTCAGCCTACATTCAAGAGTAACTTTTTACAAATAATCAACTAAGAGTCATACAAATTCATTGGTCTAATTCATCAAGGATTACCTGCTCCATGTGACCTTGAGGAAAATAATAAACTCGCTCCCCTTCACGAGGAAGGGTAACAAGAGGTCCAGCACATGCATGCCATAGCTCTTTGTACAAAGCATCATTGCAACCCCCTATGGACAAAAGCCACAAAGTAAGTTTTCAATGACCACAAATGAAAAGAATAAAAAAGAACCAAAAAATGGATGTCTTGCATCACTGTAGGATACACTAAGCCATATAAGAAAGTCATTATAAGACAGGAGATAAAGCCTATTACACAATGACAGATAACTGGGAGGGTAGGGAACACATTAATGACTAAACTTTCCACTGCCTTCCTCTCAGGAAGAATAAACTCTTTCATGACCATATCACTGATGGCATGAAACTTCCATATTTTAATGCTTCACTTGAGGAACACCCTGTGAAGCTTAAAGGTAAAAAGAATTAAGGAGAGGTGAAGAGCCACAAAAAAATTTCTTTACATGTGCACAAAGCAAACTAGGAGGCCTTAGTGCCTTACCGGAGATGCTTGAA
Source organism: Erythroxylum williamsii (assembly GCA_027564335.1). Taxonomy (NCBI): domain Eukaryota; kingdom Viridiplantae; phylum Streptophyta; class Magnoliopsida; order Malpighiales; family Erythroxylaceae; genus Erythroxylum; species Erythroxylum williamsii. The sequence continues at coordinate 4,061,693 of JANITW010000235.1, read as the reverse complement.
TCTTTATGAAGTGCTATAAAATACTATGACAAAGTTCAAAAGGAACACCCATAGAAGTCAAAATCTCAGATTGGTTGAACAAGAGAAATTTTTGACAAATGCTGCAGTATCCTCATCTAATAAGAACAAGTGATGCATTTAGAATCTCTCAAAACTTTCACAGTGTTAAACACAACCAATCTAGCTATGAAGCAAAAAAAGATCAAGCATTGCATAAGGTAAGCATGATTGCTTAAAATAGGTTTCTATACTTAATTCAGGTTCATAAATCACTAGTAAATTGTCAATGTAAGTTAATTCTTCCATTGATGGCCTTCTTATTGATGGCTAAAAGAAAGCTAATAAATAGACAATCTCTATTATGTGAACTGCAAAGGGTGGCACAAAAGAATTCCCTATCCAAATAGTTTATACCAGAGCTTTACTCTAAGTCCTCTGTTTTCAGCACTGTTTATGAAGATATTAATTAAACACATCCAAGCCTATATTCCAAGGTGCGCCATTCCATGAGGGCACACCCAATGCTGAGACATATTACTAGTCGGTATGATGGAGAACCATTCTAGCGATGTTTTTGAATAATAAGAAGAAAACTGAGTACGTGAACTCCAATTCTATCAATGTTGGAGATACCAATGGTTAATTTGGACAGAGACAAGGTAGTCAAACAATAATCCATTTCAAGTACTTCTACTTAATGATGCGAAAAAATTAGAATCTTAGAGTAGGTTGAGAACCGGTGGCTAAGTCATTGAAACAGAGAAGCACATTTCACAAACTCAACCTAGTAGATGAAAAAATTTCAACAGAAACAAAGATTACATCAGTTAGGTATATGGTAGCACATACTCGAAAATCAACTGAAAAGAATGAGTATTAAAATTGCTAAATAGAAATTGCAGAACCGCGTGCTAAGCATTACCTTCTACTAGAAATTATATTACAGAGAGCTGTTTAAAATGGTCAATTCAAATAGCATGCAGGTCAATTTATGGAACCGTAAGGAACGAAAGGGCATATCCACATAGAGGTAAGAAAAGGTAGTAAAGCAACAACATGGAGTAGAACAAGATGATCAACAAAAAACAATTATCTGTAGATTTTCTAATAGGTTGCTCAAAGTTCAGAAAGGTGGAATAACAAGACAAACTAAAACAGGTTGAGATTACAACTTTGTTGGACCAACCGTTCAAATCCCAAGAGAATATCCCAACTCAGATAGGCAAGTGAACCCAAATACCAGTTCAACACTTCAACATCCTCTGAACAATTGTTAATTAAAATATGAAGTAACTGATACTACTGAGAACATATAAAGCATGCACGTGCATCAACAAATGCCATTTGCCTGCTTCCGCACAGTCGTAATTCCAAACCTGCTAAAACATCAACTTCATGGAATCATTTCGTTCAAGAATAAACACATCGTCTACATTAAGAGGCACTAATTCCATTCTACAGTTAGTTTCATGTAAGAGTTTAAATAAGCTAGTGCCGAATCAACCAGTCAATCATCACCCTCTTAATGTGAAATAATCAAAGCAAAACCTAACCTGAATTGGGTTGTTCTCCGGAGGGATGACCAATAGGCACGCAAACCATGAGAGAAACTTCACGGAATCTTCAACCTCAAGGGCTAACAAAGCTAGTCAGGAGGAACCCTGCGTTAAAAATAGTTATTGTAAAGCACTAATAAAGAGTACCAGCAATCAATAGTTCCACCAAACTAAAACAAACCCATTAATGGTAATGCATTTATTATCCCTTAAAAGTCAAGCCAGATGAATTCAGCATTGGCCAAGTAAAAGGCCTCGGTAACTGGCCTTTAATGTCAATAATAAAGTTCTCTCTTTACTCCTTCTCGCCCCACCCGCTCATCCCTCTCTCTTTCCCTCCATCTCCTCCCTGGTTTTTGCATTAAATGAAGCATAAGAAAGCTAACAAAATTTCACCCCTTTCTACCTTTAACTCCCACGAAAAGACGCAGGACCTTGCACAAGTTCTAACATGCATTCAATTCTTAGTCAGCAGCGTAGAACACGTTTCACTCCCAATTCCCAAACCCCCCTCCCTCTCCTCTTCCCCCACAAGTATTAACCTTTAACGCACTAAAACTATTTTTTTTACTTAAAGAACAAAAATTAAAGTTAAAGAAAAGGCTTTCTGTCTGGGTTGGGAGAAAATACCAAAGAACATAATCACGAAGCCAGAAATGCTAAGGGATCTGATCAAGAGAAACTAGAAAAAAAGCCCAATATAATTCCCATACTTTCCTTTACAATACCCACCAAACATTTCCTTCATTATCCACCATTTTTCACTCCAACAAAACAACCCCACCTCAAGATCAACCACAACAAGCAAATCAGAGAAGAAACGATACCTATCCAAGTGGTGCTTTAACCCCAAATCGGAGAGCTCGATCTAGTAGTAGAAAAGAGAGTGAACAATTTGCCTGGATCAAAAAGGGTATAGAAAGATATAAAGTGAGACGTAGAGTGAGTAAATCGTCAAATGTTTGGTCGAAGCCGACACAACTTAGCTTTGGCTCTCTATTCACCTCTCTGTCTGTCTCTTTTACATTGCTTCTCTTACACACACTCACCCTTTTCTCTCTCTTTGGTCTTTTCTCCATTTCTTTTCTTTTTCTTTATTAATTATTATAAAGTAGAAAAATAATAATACTTATAAATTATAATTCTTAAGGGATAATCATAAATTACTTTAAATATATTATTTATTTTAATTTCATAATATTCAATAAAAATATTAACTAAATATCACAAATAACAATTCATTATAATTTTTTAGTTAATACAGAAAATTATTTTTAGATTATATTTATAATAAATTATATTTAGTTGATATATTTTTATATATCTATATAATTTTTTTAATTGAAAATATAGTTTAAAGTATTGTGTTTTTTATTGTGAAACAGTACCCTGAAATCCCAACAACTGTCCAATACAAGTTGGATTGTGATCTAAGCATCTTGTGTTTATGGACAATTAATAATTATTAGTTTTGCTTAATTTTTTGCATTTATCATTACAATATATTATTTCTTGGTAATTGTTTGTCTCTTATGACAAGACACTAATGCCCTTACCTTTGTTCCTTGTTTTTTGGGGCAAGTTGAACACGTTTTGGACATCCAACCCATCTGACACAAAACACTTAAATTATATATATAATTATTATATATATATATTGTTCTGAGCTTAGTTTCCTAATGTAATGTTGCCCATTTGCTTGTTTATGTTACTTAAGGGCCCGTTTGGTTCCACTTCTGTTTTTTTATTATAGTTTTCAGTTTCTGTTTTCAGTTTTTTGTTTCCGTTTTTCTTTCAAATAAAAACAAAAACCTGTTTGGTT
>JANITW010000235.1:4029385-4040800 GCA_027564335.1 Erythroxylum williamsii | reverse complement strand
TATATTAAATAATTACATGATATATAACATTCATACATCATATTTTTCAAAAATTATTTTTTATGATTTTCGCAAATTTTAAAAACTGAAAAAAAAGCTAAAGCCAGAAATTAAAATTTCAATTAAAAAGATTTTTTACTAAATTTAAAAATAAAAAACAAAATATAAATAAAAACAACGGCCCTTTAATCACATTTACCTCTACAGGCCCTTTGTTACATTCATGGACACATTCTCCAACTTCCACGATTGGATTGAGTGCTCGACAAATACAAATTGGTGAGTAGACGCGTACATACAACAGGCGCCTCAAACTGAATGAAAGCAGCCAGAATTGTCCCTCTCTCTTATAGGAATAGAAATGGCTCACTCCCCTCAGGCTCGATAACTGTTTGGTCAGCCCAAGCTCAGACTGTGTCATTCAGTTTTCGAGCTGAACTCGGTCCAAAGCTATATACACATGCTCAGGCCCTGTGCCTGAGATCTGGCCCAAATCTGATTAAATCAAACTCGGGCCAACCCTACTCCCAACCATTTTATTAGGCCTTTTAGATCAGGTACATATAGAATATGGTAGACTATATAAAAAGGGTCGACGCCTAACAAACTGATGAAACACAGAAAAGCTAGCAAACAAGGGAATAAATATTAAATACGTTAACACTGGTGATTTCAAACCCTAAGGTATCACAAGCAACAAGGCTCTCTCCGTCCAGTTGATAAACAAAAATGGAGGCAAAAAAGAATATTCTACTGCAATCCATACAAGTACATCATCAAAAATAGCCTGAACCCACTGCCCGAAAGCAATATGGAAAATTTTAATGAAGAGTTCATACGTCCCAAAATCAAACACCTTGGAACTGCATTATATATCTACAGACATTTCTATAATTGACTTCTACAAAAGCTAGTTCAGAATGGCGTGAGCTTGAGACATGCCCAGCCTAAGGCAGAACCAACGCACCCACCCAACAATAATGCATGAATGACCAATCCATATCAAGCTTTATCTAGTACCTATAGGTTGAACCGGATTGTGGTGGAGCTGGCGGCAGCCGATTTGGAGTGCGACGGCTGCCGCTGTTTGGGCCTGAACTTGCATCACCATTCTGCGCTGGATCACTGTTTCGTCGACTATGGGACCTAGATGAACCACCAAATGAGTCGGTAGGTCCATTTGCTGCAGCATCAAACGCAGTCCTCCAGTCATCTCCTGATGAAGGTCCACTTGTTCTCGGGCTGCTATCTGCTCGAATTCAACGTACAAAAATACCAAGAAAATTAAGTAATAACCACAAAATCATTATTAATTGGGTAATGCACTAAAAATCATAGAGGTACTAGAGTACATTTTTATAATTGATTTATAGTCTAAAGAGTCTTATGATGTTTAAATGCCTGAATGTGTCACCATGTCAGTGTGCACAAACAGATTCATAAATCCGAAGCCAATATCACCTGTTCCACTACTTCCATTAGACCAGCCAGATGCAGCTGCTGCTCGATTGTCATGAATACTTAATTGTCTCGTGAGTTTAGACAGAAGAGAAGATTGCTTCTGAATACGCTCCCGCTTACGCTTTACATTCTGGTCTTCCTGGAGAAGCTCCTCAACCCTAGTTGAGCTTTGTCCGCTAATCGCCAAAGCAGGGGTAGCAAATTAGTGTCATTTAACAAAAAAATCAAAGGAAACGAATATTTAACTATTTGGTGCCACATGCATGCACAGGAATCAATTAAAGAACCCCCCTTTCCATGTAACATGCAGCAACAAAAGGTAATTGAAAGAAATTATCAATTTCCATTTAAGAGTAAAAATAGGACCAACCTAATCGAACTATACAGTTGATTGAGCATGTCTTCCTTAGCTTTTTCTACCTGACAAAGAACTACAGCCTGCTCCACCAAAATAGTCAATTATATTTAACAAAGACAAATCAGTTTTAAGTGTTAAGAAAAAGAACTGGTGTTCAAGAACTGGAACTACTTTTGGGACATTGGCAGCAAGGCTGTTAAGAACGGCTTCAACATAACCGCGTACTTCTTGAGACATCCAGCGGAGTTCTTCTTCAGGATCTGCAGGTTTTCTAACCATGGTATCCTAACAAAATGTACAAAATAAGGAAATATCAGCATAACAATAATGTCTGGAAATAACGTATAGACGTTTTCATTAATGAGTAGAAGTATAGCATGATCTTTATTTTAAAAAAAAAGAATTGCAATTGTAAGTTCCAAAAGAACATAATTCACAACTGAGATTTCCACTCTTACAATTATACTTATCCAAGAAAAAGGTTATTCCTTGAGGAAATACAACATAAGAAGCTCTTGGTAACTTACAAGTGAACCATCAGAATGGCTTTGCCGCATGGAATGACCAGAATCACTTATCACTTGACCCCCTTTTGACTGGATTACATTTCTCAGCTTGTTAAGCCACTCAGTTTTATCAGCTGCACTCTCAGCTTTTAATACCACTGCACTGTGAGCTATAAATAGTAGGAAATTGGATTTCTGTTAAGTGGTCCAGGGGAAAGAAAAACAGATAGCAAACAGAAAAGATAAAGAGAAATTCAAGATTGGTAATAATACCTTTTAAGACAGTCTTGTATGGAACCCTACTAGTTATCTTGAAAATCAGATTGGATCCTTTCTCAGAGCTTGGCCCATTCGCCTTTTTGTCCTTGGTGCTTTTTGATGGCACTTCATCCTCCTCAGAAACCTCCTCAATAGTGCACTCCTGATTGTCACAGAACACAAAAGTAGTGACAATATGATTATGGGCATGTTATGTTACCAATATTTTCCATCCTATTATGCTTTATATCTTTATTTTTATGGGTGCTCTAAATGACTCAAAACCAGCAAATCAGCTCATAAATGAACAAATGTCCTTTATCTTACCCTTTATCCCCAAGACCATGTGGAAACAGGAGAACAAACATATTTATAAATATTAATTATATCTGTAATTAAAATTTGTTCACAATTAGAAACAAAGATTCTCTGTGTAGCTTCAGTTACTTCTGATTATCACTGGGACTATCTCTTCCCAGATTAAAAAGCAGATTGACAAGTTCTAAAAATGATTTTGTACTTTAAGCAAAACTTTCAGCATTTCCAACTATGCATTGCACGATCTAAGCTTCAAAAAACATAATATCATAACATAAAGAATGAAGGCAATTCTCTCTAGTTTAGCCATAAAGAGGTATCATGATGCCTTTCTACATAGACAAATCTCAGGCTGCTTGAAGCTACCCCATGGAAATCAGTTATGATCTTATAATTGGCAAGTGATTGCAACCACCCAAAACCATTATGCTTTAAAATGCAATTTCCAACTTCATCTCTTACCTCCAACGTGATGACACCTCGAAAGTGTCTTTCTTCTTGCTTTTTGGTGTAACCAAGCTGCAATGGAAATTTAACAATATGAGGAACCATGGACTTGTGGGGGAGAGAATTGTGGGGGAGAGTTTACAGAACAACAAAAGCATGACAACACTAGAGCTATAAACTATACCATTGAAAAACACAGAAAGAATAGCAAACATGTTTTTCTTTCTCTTGACAGAATAGTCAAAGTAAACTACTAAAATAGGCCGCATATGGATGCAAAGAATGCATAGGATGGCATGCATGCAAGATAAAATTGAACATGACAAGGGCTACAGAACAATGAAAGGGTATCAACTGTCGCCTAGAAGGAAATATTAAACAAGCAATGTGCAGAAGTTCAACTGCCATCAAGTCCCACTTAATGTTGGTCAGAGAAATGAGCAAATACCTTGCCACTTTTTTCGTTCAATACAAACCACCGTCTACTCCATCCATTTGTTTTACCACTTTTTTTCAATAAAAATCCTGTGAATACAATATATAGATATATAAGCAGTAGAATAATCTGCTAATAAAGTTTAACGCAAGGAATTTAAATTTTAGTGACTAAATTCAATTAAACTAAAACACAAGCACTTTCCACAAAGGGTTTAGGGTTCAAAGTCACCACTTCTAATCAAATCTCAACATTGTTGTAATCTAATCTTAAATCTCAATTTCTTTGTTCACATTTCAACACAGGACGCGAGAGTAAGTGAGATTTGTGTGTGATGCTAGGTTGGGCTACTGTTTCTCGACAGATATTCAACATGGCACTTGCAGCACCTATAATTGCACAGTTTCTTTTCATTTCTTTCCTGAAGAAAAATGTCCATGTAAGAAACAAGTCAAAAGTGTGTGTAACTTTGAAAATTTTTGTTCTTAATGGGCTGAGCCATCAATCTCAAATTGGCATGTAAAAGCATTTTGATATAGTCAAGTTTATATATCTGAAATGTTTGACACATTTAAACCAGTGCTACAGTGTTTCCAAAGACACTTTAAGTATAACTTAAAATTGACAATTCTTGATATAAAATTGATGCTGACAAAGGGTACATTGATTTGAGTAAGAAAAATTGTAATTACTTGCTATATTTAGGTAGTACCAGCTTTTCTTTACGTTATCAAATTATTCCTTAAGTTAATCTGCCCATTGAAAAATTTCTAATCAAGACATCATGTAATTTTACAACTGATTTACCAGACAAGTTCTCCCATTGGATAGGTTTTCCTAATTCAAGATAAAAGGCAAGAAAAAAAGAGTTTGAAACATAATGGATGGCCAAGTTTATCATTAGATATTGAAAATCACAAAATCTGCACAAACCAGCTGTAATCTCGCCCTCTGGTCCAGCAGTTTTCAAGGCTGGGCTCTCTTGAGTTTCTTTATCTTGTTGATTTGATTTATCTTTCATTGATTTCAAGCTTCCTCCAGATTGTTGACCTCCCATTTGAGGACTAGTTGCCTAAATACATAATATGCAACAACGTAAGAAAGTCAATTTATTTGTATTTTTGTAGCTGGAAAGCTATAGTATCAAATTAGAGTAGATAATTCAGTCCATACCCTGTTTAGTATGGACTGTTCTGCTTCATTTGCTTTTTTGGAGGACTTGTGCCTTATCTCTTCTTCCCGACGTTGCCTATCCATTCTGGTGAAATTTGTCAAAAGAGATGGTAACAAAATTTAGATGGAGAGCAATATGCAGAACGCATACAGGGGCATACCCAGATATTTGAAATCTTGAGGTATGAATTATTACAATACTCACTTGATGCACAATCAATATGAAAAGCAAGGTTATAAAGCATTCAAATTCATATCTGAAAAAACACATGAAATATGCTAACATTCGAAAACCACAATTACATTCCCTTGTTTATATTTTTAAACATTGATATGCAATGGACTTTTCTGAATTTTAGTAGATAAAAATACAGAATAATCAGTATGACTTTTACGCATACCGCCTCTGTACCAATCGGATGAAATGTTGAGGTGGAACAAACACACGCTCCATATCAACCAGAGCAACCACCATCTTCTTAGCTTCATTCTTAAAACCTTCAAGTGCCGAAGTTGCAATTGCTATAACCTAATTAGAAACATAACAGTTATGTGATTCTGGAAAGACAAGCATATATGATAAGCAACTATAGGTGATCAACTGCAAACGTAATCATACCTCTCTCTTAAAGGGAGGATATCTTCCCAGACCAGGAGTAGAATTTGCTGAAGCATTTACAATATCAACTAGCACACGATGCACCTGTTTAATCAGCAACCAAATTTGATCTTAAACGGGTAAACTGATGTGAAAACTATTCCTTATAGATATTTGATATTGTGGAAAATATGTATTGCAATAGCACTAGTAGCACCAGTTGGCACACCACAGGTTGCAATTTTCTTCTGGAAAAGCAGTATCCTTTGTTCAGGTATATGAAAGTCAAGTTTCAGCATTACCACAACTTTGTGACTAAAACTTGTTTTGAAATACTCCCTCCTCTTGTTGCTTCTTAATCGCAGCTTTGTTTTCTGTTTGTTTCTTCTAGTTCTATGTTAAATTCTTTTCTGGTTCATGCCTCATAGATTCAGCTCTTATTTTGCCAAATCGGATGTTCGAGTATTATCAGTTTTCCATTGTTATTTCAGATGACAGTAGCTAGGTTATGTTTACATATAGTTATATTGCAGATACTACATATGTCTACTTACACAAATATTTGGAAAAATGAAGATCTACAAAATTATAAACCTGAAGCATCAAACTTACCTCGTCTACACAAAGGCGTGAAGGTTCCTTTGCCATCTCCAGAACTATTTTTATTAAAGACCTTAATCCTTTCTCTGGTGATATAAGATAAGGTTGGTAACCATCTGCCTCTAGGACAATCTGAAATTAACATCCAGGTCAACTTTAAAACCATCAAAGTTTAATAGAAGAAAAACAAAATTGTATCAAAGATAAAAAGAAGATGTACCCTTTTAACATTGTTTAGGTCGAAATGTCTGTCCAAAGGAAGCTGCTTGATTCTGTTTGGGAAGCTACCCTCAAAACTTGCAACTACTTTCCAACCATTACCCTGCCAGTAAAAAAATGTTAGAAAGAGACATTGGCTGCTGAGTAGAATTTCTTGTAAAGGTTAAACAGTAAAGTAAAAGTAGTCAATTTTCTAGAAAATGAACTGGACGACAATCAACTTAAATGGGCTTCATCATACTTTGACCAAACTAAGAGTTGAGTCAGAATTAACAAGTATGCAGAAAAGCCAGTCATCCAAAATACAAAGCAAACTGGTTTTGAGTAGAAATCACTATAGAGTTAACTACTCTCCACAACAACAGTCGCCACAGGCTCATCATTAACTCTTAGGGCCAATGACAATAATAACACTAAGCCTAGGATATGGGGGCACTAGGGAATAACCGAATGTACTAGGGGCAGCTAGGAGAAAAGGAGGGGAGAAGAGAGAGAGGGGGCATTCAGAAAGAAAGGAGTGTGCAGTGTAATTTTAGACAGAGAGAGACTTATTTCTCTCCCTGAGGAGCAACTCTTGCTCTGGTATAGGAAGTGATCCTCGGATTCACTTGTAATTTCAGTGTTTATCACTGATTACTATCAATAATATGCTGAGTTCTAGCCTATTAAGCTAGAGTATCCTAACATTAACTCAGATATCCACACCAAACTTGAAAACATGTTGAGGCCTCTTCAAGTATTCATTGCCCAGACAACCACATTTTTTATTCTGATTTACTGCATTCATTTTATAAATTTCCTGGATATTTCAAAATTTTTCAGTATGAACATTGTGACGTCATCTGATCTGAATATAATTTCTGGCATTAAAGCAATCTCACTAAGCAAACCATAAAAATTATGGTCCTCTCTGCTTCTCTTTTATGAAATATTAGGACTTAGTCGATAGTTTTTCCTTCAATCAGAATAAGATACAATGTCAATGTATATTAGGTAGAAACTAGTTTCTACTCACTTCACCACCAGTGAGATGCAGGAGAAATTTGTCTTCAAACTCACGACAGAGCTCCAAAGCCAAAGCTTTTGTACCTTCAGCGCTGCTAACCATTGACTCACCAAGTCTCACCAATTCGTCCTGAACAATTTGAGATTTTCCCTGAAGCCTGCAGTTTTGTTATTTGTTAGAAGCATAACAAACCAATAGCATTACATGTCAATATAGCAAATATGTATTATTACTCATGTTTTTCAAATCCTTCCTAGAAAGTGAAAGTGTTAAAATAAGTAGTTACACATCAATATCCTGAACTATATGCGGGAATATCAAAAAACAAGTATCTAATCATCCAACAGGTCTTGTAATTGAGATGCTACAATGAGAAATCAAAAGAAACAAATTAGGTGAAAATGGAACAAGGCAATAGTACCCAGATAGAAGATTCGGCAGCCTGAGTTTCATACGGTTACGAATCTGACCAGCCAGTGCATCCACCAACGCCATTCTCCCGAGTTTGCTTGGAGGAGCTCCAGTTAGTATAGATTTCAAACTTTCACTCTCAGCTCGCCATGCAGTTTCTAAAGAATTCTCAGCACTTCCTGACTGTGCTGAAGCAATGGACACAGACTGCCCAATCAGTGCTACCCATGGTATATCGGACGTTTTTGGTGGTCCCTGATTCAAAAGCAGTGCCTGAACGGCTGCAATAGCTTTTGATTCTGTAGCTGCTTGGTCAATTTTACTGATTACACCGATTGTTCTGGTACCTACAGTAAAACATGTAAAACACAAACCAATTAAACATTACCAGAAAGAAATGCGGCAAGAAATTTAGTGGGTGACAATAGATTTAAAATGAAATAATATCATAACCATCATCAAAAATTCAAACTAATGCAAGTTTAACATTGAACCCACTCTCTGAATCATATTCCTTCGCAATTCTGAGGGCTCTTGATGACGAAACCTCTGGTGCCTGAACAGCAGGTATGATGACTAACAAAATCGCATCATTGTGTTGAGCATATTCACTAATCTGGGTAGAAAAAGAAGTCAAATTATTAGAGGTGTTCATACAGAAAAGTTAATAGAGCTACAGAAAACACAGCGTCGTATAAGTTGAAGTGTACTAGTATTCCCATTACTCATGTTAAAACTTCTAACTGAAAGGAATGTAGCATCTTCTCACCAGGGAATCATCCATAATTCTTTGATCTAATCCAGGCAAGTCAATCAATTTCAAAGGTGGAGCTGTAAATAATAAACAAGAAAAGGTAAGAACAATGTTACAAAATATAAAAAGAATACAAGCCCTTCTTCCTTTTTTCATACCATCATTTGTCTTCATTCATATGCTGATAAGAAATTCTAGGATTTCATGAATGCAAAAATGTAGTAAGCAATGCTAATTGACCTAAGTAGTCAGGGACTTCAGGTAGAAGTAAAAATAAATTGCTGAAAATGGAAAAGAAACCTAATATTTGGTCACAAGGAAATAAGGTAAGTATTTGATCAAGTTCAACAAGCCGCTGTCATTAAAGAAAGTAGCATTTGTTAGAAGCTCAAATCCCATAAAAAGACACTATCTGTCTTTCAAATATAGCTCTGTACCTTTCCTTTTCTCATTTTTACTAAAACTTGGAACAAAAAAACTGAAGAAATACACATATGTCGTTGGTTATATCATCCTCAGTATGTTAAGGTGGCACAATAGTGGAATGTAAATTAACTGTTAATAAATAATAGTTCAACCACAGGAAATGGTTAGGGATTAACCCATTTAGATGCAAGGCACAATAATACCTTAAAGCAAAATAAGTGCTTACAGGAAATGATGTCATCTTACATAATGCTAATAAATATTCTCCAAAACAATGAGAAACAGCTCTTCGGTTCTAAAAAATGTTCAAACAAGGAATGGACGCACCTGTGCTTGTACGAAGTTTCAGATATATTTCATCCCTGCCTCTTCCTGATGAACCCTTACTCAGTCTATCCTGTAGAGAATGCCGTAGAGCACCTACAATGTGCCAATTTAGAAATATCAAGAATGATTACAGACATTCAGAAATTAGTGTGTTGAGGTCATTAAGAGGTTGTAAACATGCAAAAGTGCTAACAACATGCAATAATCAAGAAGAACTGGATAACTAATTTAATGATAACATTTGAAAGCAAATTAGTAGCAAACTCACTTGCAGAAACCTGTTGAGATTTGTTGTCAATTTGCAAAATGATAGATTTGCTACTTAAAGAACCATCTCTATTCAAATCAATGCTTATTGGTGCCCTAGTAGCGCCATTTTCACCTGTCGGCTGCCATTATCAAATTAAACCAGACCAAAAATTAGAAATCCAATAAGTAAGATGAAACTCTCAAAAACATAATAATAATACTGATAGACAGCCGAACTTACCAAAACAGGATGTCCTATTAGACTATTCAGGACTGCAGATTTACCAGCACCCTATATAACATAACAAAGAGAGGTAAAATTTTAGGATGTCTCATCACACAACAAAAACTTAACCATAAAACAGACGCATGCATAAAACGGAGAGTTCAATAATCATCCATAAATCTCTTTCTCTTGTTGTCTAAACGACAGTTGTTTTAGAGACTGACAAAGATAGAATTAAGACAGAAGAGGTCACTTGCCAATTGATTACATCAGTGCTAATTCAATTCCCAAGCAACACCACATTAATCACGATCTAAACAAGCATTTATGAACAGCATAAGAAGCTTAAGATATCGGTATTGCATACTCAGTTAGCTGCACCATCACAAAGATAACTGCGAGATCCTACGCTGAGTACTCGATTCCCAACTCAGATAACATTCTTAAGCCAATGAAATAATAACGACTAGCACTAACTCACTTAAACAACGCGTCTAGTGTATATCTCCAATGCTAAACTCGCTCGTCGTGCCGTTGACATATCCAATGCTCAACATCCTCAACTAACACATTTCTATCTCAAATTTACGCGACCAAAAACACGCACATCCACAGGAATTATCAAGATTAATAATCACTAAATCAACAGATCCAGCGATCTAATCTCTCATCCGATATTATAATAGTGAGAGAGAGGGAGAGAGATGAACTTACAACATTGCCGAGAGCGACGGCGTTGAGGAAAGTGGAAGAGCGTCGGGAGGAGGAAGACGACGACGAAGATGACGTCTCATCAACATCCTCATCGGCCAGCACCGCAGAGGCTTGCCTCATAGAATCGGCAAGCTGCGCCAATTCTTCGATCGCGTCCATCTGTTTCCACTAAAATTAATTTTTTTCTGAAAAAAAATTAAAAACCGAACGGCAAAAGATGGGAAGAACCGAGGCGATTAAATCAGATGTAGATCGGCAAAGAAAGAGAGAGGAAATGAAACCGTAGAACAGATTGGATCTGAAATCCAATTGAAATGGGAAGGAAAAAAGAGACTATGGTCGAGCGATTAGCGAATATTTGTTGGATATTTTTATTATTTTGTTCTTTTTTTTTTGTTCTTATAATTATATATATATATATATATAGACTAAGAAATGAGAGAGAAACGGAAAGGAAAAGGAAATGAAACGGCGAGAGAGGTCAGAGGTGGAGTTTTCTTAAAGCTTTTTCAAATACTCTACTGTTCTTCTCTCATTCGTCTCTCTCTCCTCTTCTCTGCTGAACCCTCGAAGGCCCCAAACCCAAACAATAAGGACGACTCAACTTCTATTTTTTGTTTTTACTTTTCAACCCTCTGACCTTAAATTTGAATTCCTTTTGTTTTGGGTTGTTTAAACTTTGCAGGCAACTCCCCCATTTTCTTGACTTTTTTGTCCATTGGAACTCCTCTTTTTTACACTTTATTGCCACTCCAAAAAAACAAAGACTTATCAGTTTATATTAATTTTTATTATTTATAATATTACATTACACTTTCATACGATAATAATAATAACACCATAAATCCTATTTAATAACTTTTAGTATATGCCTCTAAAAAGTAGTCCAAATAAAAGCATTTTAGTAAGAGATTATCTCATATTCCAC
>JANITW010000235.1:3998242-4010569 GCA_027564335.1 Erythroxylum williamsii | reverse complement strand
ACAAGTAAGACCCATTATTTGAAATATGTAATAATATATTTTATTACCGCACGACAGTAACACATATTTTATAGTTAACTTTTTAATTTTACGTGATAGTAAAAATTTCTTTTTATTTAAAAATATAAAAATAATGATATAATATATCATCATTAACATAACATTAAAATTATTTAAGAGTTAACTCTGTCAAAATTTTCAATCATTTAAGATATTTTTTATTATTTTGAAAATGTTAGGGCCTATTTATTTTGTTTTTATTTTCAAATTTAATAAAAAATTATTTGTTTGAGTTTTTATTTTTATTTTTTTAAAAAGAGTAGAACCAAATATTCAATTTGAAAGTTTTACAATGATAAAATTTAAATTATATTTTATTATAAACGTATTTTATTTTAAATTAAATAAGTACAAAGAGAGGTGAGAAAGAACATAACCACAAATTGAAGAGAGAATTGAAAAATCTCAGCATTCGTTCGTGTCGGCAGCCGTCGCTTTTTGAATCGTGGGGTTGGGGCACTTTTGAATTTGACCTGAGAACTTGAGGCGAGGCCCTTTTGGTAGTTTTAAGAACTTCAGTTCTACCAAATAAAGTAGAAAGAAAAGGTTAAAGGTTAATTTGTTTGGTAATGAGAGAATTACTCTATAATCAAATGATAATATCTGCTTGAGAGTATCAATAGTTTAGATTTACACAGATATGAGAATCTGTATCAGAGATTACAGAAACAAAATCATTCGCGCATTAAATGTTCGTTATTGCAGCTAATAATTAACTAACTAATCGAATGGGCGCGTGTGCGTTTGATCTGATTCACCGCCCTCCATAAACCTGACGCTGAATTTGTCAATTTCAGCTTCTGTCAGCGTCTTGATTCCCGTTCTGTGTTTCTTGTTATTACATTTACTTCTCTCTCATTTTCAGCCAAAACCCATGTTTTCTTTTTGATTGTTCTTGTTTATTGTAGGATTCCACCTGTGGGATTGTATGATCCTGGCTCCGTACCCTGATCTCATTCTTGGGGTTTTTTTTTTTTTTTTTTCCTTTTGTGATTTTGTTTGAAGATTTGATTCCATTTTTCTGTCGAACTTCACTCAGTAGGTTGGTTCTTTGGGGTTGGAAATGGAGGGTTTGTCTCTTTCTGAAACCTCCAAAGGTTTGTAAGAGTTGCGGTGGAAAAGAAGAACCTTTTGGAGTTTAAAGAATTGGGTTTTGGATTGTTGAATGAAACGAGAATGACGAAGACAAGGAACAGAGGAGACAAAGATGAGACACTGGAGAAACATGTGGGTTTGCTTAAACTAGGGCAGATATTGTCTTTCTTGGTAGTTTTTATTGCTGGTATGATCAGTGGCTTGACTTCAAGTACCCGCATCAACAACTACTTCAATTCGCAAACTGACTTATTTATCACTAAAAAGACTGGATCAGCGATCTCTACAGGTTATAATTGCACCGTAGTTAAGTCTTGTAAGAAGGTTGATTGTTTAAGCATGAAAACGTTTATCCATCCCCCGAATTTGACCCATCGGATGAGTGATGAAGAGATTTTCTGGAGAGCCTCTCTGGTGCCACACAAGAATGGTTATCCCTTCCATAGACTTCCTAAAGTTGCCTTCTTGTTTTTGACTAGAGGGCTTTTGCCAATGTTGCCTTTGTGGGAAAGGTTCTTTAGAGGCCATGACAAGTATTTTGCTATATATGTTCACGCACCTCCTGGTTATCTGCTCAATGTTTCAAGCGATTCTCCATTTTATAGGAGGGAGATTCCAAGTCAGGTATGAGCTTGCTTTTTCTCAAATGTTCTGGATTAGTTTTGTGTAACGATTGTTAGATTGGCATGGATTGAGATCATTAAACTGAACTACAATACTTACAAAGGCACATTTTTCGTTTCTCTGTGTATGAATCATTAGGTTAGTCCCCTCTCTTTATGTGTGAATTATTGGGTTAGGAACTAACATGAAGAACATTTCCGTTTGAGAAAGACGTATTTTGATGCTTTGTTTTGAAGCTAAGCTTGCCTAATTCCAAGCAGTGGAGGTAGACTATAATGATGTTTTGGGAGGATGCAACAAGGAGAGAAGGAAGATTGACAAGATTGTTGAGTTCTGTGGAGTACTTGAATTGGCCTTATGTTGCTTCTGGTTGGGATTGAGTTAAATGGTGTGGAAGGATTTGTAGCATAAGTTGAATTTACAACTTTTTCCAGTTGAACTTCATGAGTGTAGAAGCTTATTATGGACGCAATGAAGGGGACATAGTATTTAGCCAAGAAGCATAGATTTACACCTCTGAGATTGTGGTGCTGATAGGTGGCTTTATTGAAGATAGCTTGCTTGAGGAAGAAAGAGGAAGCATATGAAGGACAATAGGATTATGGAGAACAATTTTATCTGTTGACGACATAACCATACCAGTATGAATTATTCCTTGAATGTGCATTCGAATATAGAGATACATATGAATGTGTATTTGATAATTGAATGATGCGTTACTGTAAAATCTTATGAGGGAACTTGTCAACTCAAATTTTGATTAAGATTGCGAGGATTATGTTTGTCGTTACGGGTGACTATGAATTCTAATTAGATGAATGATAAGTAAAAAGCTGGAACCATTAGGGAACATGTGACTATTCAGCTTCCATTTGTGTGCATTGTTTGACAGATGTGCCTTGCTCTTTCTGCTGCCACTCTAAGTGAAATGCTGTCTATAATTATGGTTTTATGCATTCCACATGAATCCGTTATAATGATTGTGATATAATGCCACCATTTTTTATGATTCCTGCAAGTAACACTGTCTGATGATTGTCTTGTGCCTTTCTTATGAGTCCTTTATTTCCCTTTTCAGAGTGTTGAGTGGGGAACAATGTCACTGTTTGATGCGGAGAGGCGTCTTCTAGCGAATGCACTACTTGACTTTTCAAATGAACGATTTGTTCTACTCTCTGAGAGCTGCATCCCGATCTATAATTTCCCAACTGTCTACAACTATCTCATTCGATCAAATCATAGCTTTGCTGACTCATACGATGATCCCACTCGTTATGGTCGGGGACGCTACAGCCGCAAAATGTTTCCTGATATTAAGCTCCCTCAGTGGAGGAAAGGGTCTCAATGGTTTGAACTTCAGCGTACCCTTGCTGTTTACATCGTCTCAGATTCCAAGTACTACACCATCTTCAAGAAATATTGTAAGCCTGCTTGCTATCCAGACGAGCATTACATTCCAACTTACCTGAACATGTTCCATGGGCAACTTAACGTGAACAGGACAGTGACATGGGTCAATTGGTCGATGGGAGGTCCGCATCCGGCAACATACGAAGGAGTTAATATCACAGAAGGTTTTATACAGTCGATAAGGAACAATGGGACACAATGTTCATATAATTCAAAGATGACATCTGTGTGCTACCTCTTCGCTCGGAAGTTTGATCCGAGCGCACTGGAGCCATTGCTCAATCTCGCCTCAACGGTTATGGAGTTTTGATTCTCACTCTTCTTTTGACAATGTCATGGCTAAGGCAAGCTTTGTTTTTGTAGGGGCTCCCAGTTATTGGGAGGGCCAGAAACCTGGCTCTCCAAAGAGATTTTGTTTCGTGGCCATTGTATAGTCTTTGCTTTTGTTTCTATTCCTTAGGCATCAAGTAGTATTGAGCCTTTTTGAGTTTTTATTTAATGTGACATGGGAAAATTCTTATGTCAATAATTTCTCAAAGTCTATTTTGATTGATTGATCTCTTTTTGAGTTTTGCTTTTTAGTTTTTGTATAATAATAATTAAAAAAACCAATTAAAATATCTTTTATTAGGGTAATTTCATTACAAAATGAAGTATAAAAGTTTAAGCTACGAGGTCCTACATACATAAATGACTAACAAAAACGACGACTCTTTTAAGCCGCCATTACTGACTTCACCATCCGACTTTGACCATCAAACTCCCCCATGGGCTATGGCGACTTGTAACCATTCTTTTTCTTGCAGGATTAAGTTCCAGTACAATGTTCAGGGAACATAATGATCTATGGAACCAAATATCAAGTAAAGAAACATCAAAATCATTGATGAATTAACCTCAAGAACCATATACAATAGTCTCCAAAACCAATGATACTATACAAATTCCTTAAAAACACCAAAAGGGATAACCAAACTATGTACGTTTTAGGAAACTTTTTGCCATGAAACTGGCAACATTGTGTTCTGATAAGAAAACTTCAGTCTTTGCTGAAACATTTTCAATGGAAGAGTAAACTGATGATCAATCTCGACGTCAACTGTTTCGAGTCGAGTCTGGGATTACTAGAATTATTGAGTGCATGTTATGTATCAATGAATATGTATCAACATCTGTACCCTTGTATAAGTTAGGATGCCATCCTTTCTTGATGCTCAACTATACACTTATGGTTTGAATACGATCAATGCTTTGTTTGGTTTTCGGATCATTGAAAGAGATCAATCCAACATCTATCCTCTTCTGCAGCTTTTTGCCATCTCTTCCTGAAGGCAGCCATTTCAACACCGGACTGTCTTCTGATCTGCACATACATACGTTTTTATCATTACATGCTTGTCCGCAAGGAATGGTACCACAAAATTCATAGAAGGCATAAAACAGTCTGGAACGATGAGAATGATCAAGAGAATATACTTCTAGTCTATTATCAACTATCTGAGCCTTGGGCGATGCCTGCAACAACAAAATCAACACATGTCATATGTCTAATGATACACTGTTTCAATACAAAATAAGCTTCAGGTAACTCCTATCTGATTCCAAGTTTTCCTCTTGCTCCAGAAAAGGAAATGGCCAAGCATGAGGATTAATCTAGAATACAATATGAAGATATAGGAGGTATAGAAAGTAAATGATTCAGGTCATAATGTTTGCTTTTGAACAACAATAGGTATCTTCAACTTGGCAATTTCTACATGAAAGTAAATGATTTAGGTCATAATGTTTGCTTTTGAACAACAATAGGTATCTTCAACTTGGCAATTTCTACATGTTCTGTCATTATTTCAGAATTCTGATCGGTCTTTACTTGTTGGATGTAAAGATAAGAACAACTGTCAGAAGCTATGGTCTGAAGCATGTCAAAAATAAGAGAAAGTGACATTACAACATTTCGGAATCAACCACACCAACATCACTCTTCACACACTTACTTTACTTTTATTGAATACACCAAGTGTGGGAAGACCGAGATGAACTACATATTCAGAATCAACCACACCAACATTTTTTGTGCGATCACCCTGCAGAAAAGAGATGAACAGTAAGTATTCCAAAGCCAAGGGAATCATAAAATATAACCACGTTAGAGTCTGAAGTTACTTGTGAACAATAGCCGAGCTGCATATCCAAACCCCATGCATGGACCAAGTCATTCTGCAAAGGGGAAAGACAATCAGTCTCATGAAGATAAATATGATGTAAAAGTGAAAATGAATACATATGGTTTACGTGAACCAAGTCATTCCGCATATGGATTACATGTCAAGTTTTACAGTACCGAACATCAAAAAATTAGAGATAGACCTATACGAAGGTTCTATACCTGAATCAAGTACCATGCACAACGCCAGGCTGCCCTTGAGAAGACGGGAGCCATCATTTCCACCCAACTGCATCAACAGAATTCATTTACTGCATAAGAACAACATAATTCTAGGCTATTTCACAAAATTCATTTCCATTTCCAACTAAAAGAAAGGAACTATTGAACAAAACAAAGCAATTGTTTACTAATTCTTACCCAACACATGGTGGAGAATTACTGTCCTTGTTGCACCTCACATGGCCTTTAAATTTATACACCCTTCTGCTCAAAAAATAAACCATATGTGTCCGTTTCTGTTAAATGCTTCGGGAAATAATTATAGTCCTTGGCCTAAAGCATCTGAAGTTGCTTATAATAAATTTCAAAAGTATCACAAGTCACAAGGCTAAGACAAACAGGGAAGTCCTTCCTCGACTACTTAGTTCTTAAATAGACTGAAAAAAAAAGAAATTACGATAATCGTATGTCATTTAATTTCCGTCTTCTGGTTCAGTCATAGATAAAAAACAGAAAAGTGAAAGAACATAATATCATGGTGGCTGAGCCACAAAATGAGTAATTTAGTCACTATACAATTACGAGAAGACTTTCGTAGCAACTTATACTCACCTATGTACTTTATATTTTCTCTGGCGTGCAGTAATTACATGATGAACCTCTGACTTCACAGGATCAAGTGCTGGTTGTGATATTTCAAGCCCCTCATCTTTAACAATGGATAGATATCTACAAGGTATTTAACATGTCCGATACATGTCATGATTTCACATCCACGAAACAAACCAATTGTAAAGAACACCAGAAACGACACATTTGCTTATAAAAGTTGGTAACTAAAAGTGTTGTTTGTGTGTAAAATTAGTCACCTAAGGAGGCAACAAGAGTTAAGAGAAATCCTCTTTCCATCATTGAATTGAAAGTCGACTAAAACGTCAACATAAGAACATTTCACAAATATTGCTTTTGGAATTTGGACATAAGAAACCAGAGTGCATTTTATGTCAAAACAGGCTATACAACCGACAAGAAAGGGATTTCTTAAGGTTAAGAAAATCTAAATTAAGAACCACCTTCATTACAGACATCCATACCGTGTTGGATCAAAATTCTCAATTCCAAGGTCTTCATCCCAAAGGAAAATGTAATCATAATCTGCAACTATGTCTGGATGTAGGAAACGTTTGGCGAACCACCTATTAAACCAAAGTAACTTTTCATGTACGGATACACAGCATAAGTTTGTAAATATATTCATATGGAATAATAATGTTAAAAAATAAGTATAAATCTAAAAGTACACTGTCCTCTGATGGAATAGATAAATCTTACCATTTTGTTTGATTCATGGCGGAAATATGGATGGCACTATCACTCCATGACAGGTCCCTCCATTTATCCACAATACCATCATAATGAAAAAGCATAACAACAAATTGACTCAAAGGAAACTGCAATAGAAATATGAATATTTGGAATAAATATGGCAAGAGCATTATGAATGATACAAAAAATACACACATTGGCACTAACCTTTTTCACAATTTTGTCCACGATAATTTTTTGCTTCATTCCAACTGCAATTGCTAACAAGTTCATTGAAGTATTTGGCTTGATCTGCCAAAGATTTATCATGCAACATAAAAATTTTAAAAAATCATCCATTATTTCAATTTCAACAAATCGAACCCCAAATCCATATTCAGCATATCAGAAATTAAAACATAAATTCTCGCATCCAGCATTAACAGGTCTGTTTCCTTCTATTGTAAAGTCTTTACTAGTCATTAGAAGCAACACGCTAAATTTTGAATTGTTAAGTCATAAAACTTGAAAAGAAAACATTATTAATTTGGTTCCAACATTTGCAAAAATGGATTTTCATTGTTTCCTAATAAATGCTTTTAGAAAATTCTCTACTATCAAAATTTTTGTACGAAATCATGCATGACTATCCCGTAATGCAAAACATAAAAAGAGACTTTAGGATCTGTAGGGATAACCATACATATATATACTAAGCTTCTAAACAATCATTTTTACTTACATTTTCTGTAGGATTGTTCCATAATGATCGCATTTGAAAATCAGAAGTTTTGACAATTATTCCTTCGGGTAGGGCATCAGTTCCAAAAGGCCTGCAATGATTCTAAGCAATAGAGATCACAAATTAAATGGAAATTCAAGTGATTGATCCACATAAAATTTTATTGATCTTAAATTAGAAGACAAACCTTGCATTTATTTGATTTTGCACTCTGCAATGTCCCAGGGACTTCCCATTTTGCCAATTTCTGTGAGAACAATGCCCAAATAAAATCATCTTACTGGATTCGTTTCCAATTCACACCATTAATCATCCAGCAACAGAACAAAAGGACAAGATAAAGGTAAGAAGATAAAAGCTCCCCCCGTTATCTACATTTTTATCGATGATTGTTAAAAAACTGTTATGAACAACTTCTAACAATGCTCAAAGAAAGGAATCAACTTCTCTCATGGATTATACACCATGTGCAGTGCCAAAAACAATGAAACTGCTTTCTGACATATTTCATCAAGTACACTTCAAAGCAGTGTCCTTGACTATCAAGAAAAAATGAACCCACTCCTTATGACAGCCTTCTCACATGATAAAAAATCCACCATTGCCTATATAATTCTTGTAAAGTTAGCAACTTTTAGAAATATAATACCCGGCATCATCACCTGCTAGTCAGTTTTTCTTTAGCAGAGCCAATGTGTGCATGCAAAGTAGATAAGGGACAAAGCAATGAAATTTAAATGAAAATACAATCAGGAACTCGCATAATTTTTTAGCTTCTGCGTCTTAAAAGCAAAGAGTAAAAGACGGCTTAGATAGTTCGATTTTTTATATCCCCATTACAAAGCATTCCACTGCAAGCTCTGTTAAGTGCAGTAAAATCCTCATGACAAAATGTCCAACAATGATACCAACAAGAAATGTCCAAATTCTCTTACAAAACATTTCCAAACCACCATTCTCTGCAGGAATAAACTACATCGGAAAGGCGGGAGATACTCACAACTTGGTATTCCTCTCCAATCAATTCATTACCAATGAAGTAAGTGCCACATATCAATGTAGCTATAACTAGAAAGCTGCAGAGGCGTGATTTACTCTTAGGATCTGAAGGAACAAGAGCCTGAGAATAAAATTAAAGAATCATTTTCACACTGAAAAGCATGGAGTATAGAATGACAGCAAATGAGAAAGTTAAAGAAATGGTTCCACCAATTGTAAACATGCATTAAAAGCTTCAGTGAAATAAATTTTTTCCTTTTCTTAATAATTTCCTTGAGATTAGAAAATCAATCAAAGCAAAGCCATGAATCTGATAGATTTGTGATGAATACAGAACCAAGGGCTTAGCATCCATAAATCTTAAATAGAAAAGGATATGTTTCTTTCTGCAAGATGAAAAATAATAAAACAGAATCCACTAAATAATACAAATAAAGAAACAGTTCATCATCGACCAAGAAAGCATTCATTGGCTTGGCGCCTAATGCCTATCAAAAAACAGATACCATGATACAAAGAATATTTGAAAGACAAGTGACTTAAAAGTAATAAATGGAAAGAAATTCCATAAATTATACTCATTTGCCAATATTAATACAGTCTTTTGGTTATACTTCTCCATGAGAAATAGTTCAAGTCTCAAAGTGCAATAATTTCCATCCTAGTGGTTTCGGGAAATAAAAATACTGATCAATTAATTTCTGAAACTGAAATTAATATGAAATTTTGAGAAGCAGTTTGAAGTTGCAAAATTGAAGTGTTGAAACGCTTTTGATGAATAGATTAAAGCGTTAAGAGGATCCAAACAGAATTCGCTTGTGAGAAATAAGTTGCACAAAATCCCCGACGTCATTTGAACAAGTTGATCAAATTCAAGTATTTGCTCTTCATGATGAGAAGGATATTCAACAACAACAAACTGTCCTCAAGTCCAAAAAGCGATTAAGTTACTGGGACGAATTCAACTTGCATCCTCCATTTACCCAATACACCAAGAAAGACTTGGAACTTGGATCACTCTTCAAACTAAATTTCAAGTGACTTCTAGTAAGGTATTCTTTAAGTTGCAGAAACCAACAAAACTGCAGTCAACCGGTCAGAATATACCTCAAAAGAGGAAGCCTAAGACAAGTCTTTTTAATCCCCACCGTCCCAAAAGGAGAAAAAAAAGGTCCTTTCTTTTCCTTTCTTAAGGACAACTAGAACAGAAGAAACCACAATTATCATCCTTAACGAGAAACAATCATCGTTATCAGAAACCCACAAAGGAAATAAAACAGGAAACAAAGAGAGGAAGCACCATCACCAACAACAACAACAGAAATATAAAAACAAAAAAAAACAAAACTTTGTGGACAAATTGCAACAGAAACAATTCAAAGCACATGCATACACACAGAGCAAGAGATGAGTGTTTTGGGAAAAGGCTTACACGAAAGGAATTCTTCATTATTGAGCAGGAGTGGCAAGCATGAAGAAGAAGAAGAAGAAGCAGAAGAACGAACGAGTAAAAGGAAGGTTGAATCAAAGTCTTTTTGTGGGATTTTAGTTAGTTGAATATATATAAATATATGTGATCTTAAAGACACAAGACAGATGGATAAAGGAAAGCATAGAATACCCACTTTACCTGCGTAAGAGAAAGTTGACGGAAGAAAGCAAGAGGCAGAAAAGGCCAGAACGGAAAAGGACTCATACCAAAAATATCGGAAAAATTAAATAAAGTTCCAATTTTTACTGTATTACTTTTATTATATTCGAAGGAATAAAGGTAAAAATTGTTTTTTTTTCCATGAAAAGTAATGATTTGTTCACATAGAGAATCCTAAGAAAACATAAGAAACACCACAATATGGACATTTCTTTGAAAAGGAAGTCTATTTGTATATTAAGTCCTTGACAATGAAGATGATGAATGGCTATGGAAGTCTACTTGTAGATAAAGTCCTTGACAATGAAGATGATGAATGGCTATGGCAGGGTTTTGAGATCATGCTTATCCAAATATGTATATGTTCTTATTTGAACTCCTCCATGAGTTGATCAAATCTACTTTGAAGTCAAAATTTTAATATTTATCTTATCTAATAAAGAAAGAAAATGATTAATTTTTTATATTTAACTCAAAATAAATTAAATTTTGCCTAAATTATTATTAATTTTAAATATATTTTATCATATTATATAATGGAAAATTTAACAAGAACATGGCAAAGATTTGATCTGTTGGCCTCTTCACGTTGATTAAGAAAAGGGGATGAATGTGGGGAAGTGGTGAAGTGGTGGCGAAGGCCATTTTCCTTTGACAGTCGCGCGAGTATGGAATTTCCTAAAGGTACTCGCCTTTATAATGCTTATTGACTGGACTCTCCGCCTCAGCCGTCTCAGTCCCACTTTGACTTTTATTTTTCTTTCTTATTTTTAAAATAATTTAAGCTTATTTACCCAAATAAAAAATTAAAAAAGCTGAATTTGGCTATGAGAAAAAGGATATTTATGATAATTTCAATTTCATACGACAAGAATACCTAATAAAAATCTTGCTGATACAAAGGTTTAAAATATCTAATATTAATTCTACAAAAAGAAAATATATTTTATTCAAATAATATTTTCTCAATTCAACCTTTCTAAATATAAATATCATTATAAAACTAATAATTTTTTTTAAACGGAAAAACTCACAGTTGCTATCATTTAGATGCACGCTGAATAAATTTTCGGATTGACACAATAATATGAAAATATATAATATTTCACAATCTTGTCCCCAAAGAGTTAATACTAATTATTTGCATGTAAAAATTATATTTTATTTGAATAATATTTCTCAATCTAATCTTTATAAAAGTTTATTAAATGCATGTATCATTATAAAAATCAATAAATTTTTTTTTAAAAAAACGGAAAAATCTGTTGTCGCTATCATTTGAATGCACATTGAATAAATCTTCGAATTGACTCAATAGCTTACAAATCAAGCCAACCGAGTATTCCATACTAGACAACCTCTGTATAACAAGTTCGATCGAGAGAGCGTAGATAGGAGGATTCGAATACAGGATTTTTTGACCCTAAACTCTCCAATACACCAACTTGATCACCCCGAGGCTTAATAAACTTATTCTAATATCACTTAAAATTTGTATTACAAAATAGTAAAAAGGGATTCAATTAAATATTCCAAATAAAAATGTATAATTGTTAAATTTTTATTTATTTAATTACATAAACCCGACATAATATAAATGAATTTATGTTATACTTTAATGTACTCTTGAATTAAAGTAACACTTAAGTTAATTATTTAATTATGTTAATTATTGTTAGGTAAATAGACAATTTCGTGCATAGAACGTGCAAGTCTATGATAAAGACCAAATGTATTTATTATTTTTATTTTATTAATTAGTTTTATTCTCCACGTCCTCCTCACTCCTCAAGCTTGTTCTTCATTCCTAAGTTGACTTGAAGACATCATATTCTTATTTTTATAATAAAAGATTAGGAGATAATTTTGATTACCACGTACACTAGGCTCTTCGTTTTTGCGAAGATTTGAGAAAGTTCATAATATACGCACCCTTCTCTTTTTAAAATAATTAAATAATTTTTGTAATTTTTAAAAGAAAAAAATTAAGAGTATATTATTTTATTTTCTTTACAACTTATTAAGTATATTTCTCGAACTATTTTTAATAACTTT
>JANITW010000235.1:3941121-3958263 GCA_027564335.1 Erythroxylum williamsii | reverse complement strand
TTTCTTCTTTTGTGATCAATTTTGCTATAATAAGAAATAGAACTAATAAATATTTCTTTTTTAATTCATCCGTAAAGTTGAATATCTCATTTAAAAATTGTTTTTGATCAAATTCGTAAGAATCAATAAAAAAGACAAATTCATTATAATATATTGGCTCAGTTATTGACAGAGTTAACAGATCTGTCATTTATAATTCATAATTGTGAATAAGACGAAGGAAACTACTAATTTGATAAGAGTAAGAAAACGACACCGGAAGAGATAGAATGGTGTTCGGTCGCCGGCTTTACTAAACCCCGAGTAGGGACAGAGGAGGGAAGTGTATGGCGGAAGAGTAGGCGTAGGACAAGAAAGATGCGCAGGATATATAGAAGGGTCCCATCACCTGCCTGCGCAAATTAGGGCTACTCCACTTACCAAATTCCACTTATTGCACCCTGACGTGGAGAAAGAGGAGGCGTAGGATAAGAAAGATGCGCAGGATATATAAAAGGGTCCTATCACCTCCCTGCGCAAATTAGGGCTACTCCTCTTACCAAATTCCACTTATTGCACCCCCTGATGCATGATATATTGGTACTTATCTGCCATTCTCTCTACATGTATTCTTCAGACACATGTTGGTTGTATGTTCATTTGAGTGATTAAAGGGAAATGAACATGAAATATAATCCATGTGTAACGTTGATACCTTGTTTTTAGAGCTTTTTTTTGATCATGGGCAACGTTCAAGTTTGAGACTTTGATTCTGATGTGAATGTATTTAGCTTGAGATAATTATTTTGGGGTTTCTTTTTGGATTGTTCTCGTTTATGTTTTTTTTTTTCTTTTTTATAGGGCATTCGTTACTGGGATGGGCGATTCAGAAGTGGGAATGTTGTGGGAAACAGTTTTGACAATGATTAGGAAATGTTATTATCGGGTTATCTGGTTTTGTATGGTCTGGTGTAGCTCTATATATGTCTGTAGACTGTATTATAGGATGTGCGAAAAGGAAAGCAAATGACAAAGCTTTGTGTAATCTTCAGTGGAATGGAAATGTTATAAAATTGTGGGTTAATGCAAAAGCATTTGATTTCGACTTTGTATTTTAATTTAGTGTTATTTTCTAATACAGTATGGATGTTTTTTTGATTCAATGCTGGTGATTACCCAATAAACTCTTGTTAGTTGGTTTCACAAACTGCTTCTTCCTGCTTCATCTTCGCTTATATATGTAAATTAGATGAGCTTGCTAAGTTTGAAGGCGATAAAATGAACTTTTTTGCTTTTCTGTCCTCATATATTCAACGTGTGCCTACTAAATTTGAAAGGAAGAGTGATGTAGTGGTTCTAATTCTTTTACTGTCTTTGTCCATTGACATGGGCCTAAAAATCTAGAGGGAGAGGAAGAACTCTTTGGTAGATGTTTTATTGTTAATAATTGTTTGTTGTTGGAGATTAGAGTCTCTGACTATGTTTTCTTTTCTCAAGTCTCATCAGGAGATATTGTTTTTTTCAATTTTTTGGGATACAGAGGGTGTTATTGTTCTTGGAGAAGAGGACGGTCACTTAGATTCAGGATTCTCACGGGTTGTTAGCTTTTTCTTTTGTTACTTTTTTTGCTCCCCAGTGTTTACTGTATGTGGCATATGATTCCAAGTTTTTGGGAATGCTTGTCAAATTACCTTTTATTTCCATCCGTTTATTTACGTTCTGACATTTACATCCTGCTATGATGTGTTTAGACATATGTCTTTGTAAACTTTGTCTTATTGCTACGTTGGTTGCAGCTATACTGAATACACTTTACTCAGGTAAATGAGAAAGATATGATGTCTGAAGAAGCTGGGCATATGCTTGTATACGAAGATCCCTCAGACCACCGATCTATGTCTTTGGACGATACTAGCAGTACAGAAGAATCGCCTAATGAAACTAGATTGTCATTGGAAACTGCCAATGATGCAATTCCTTACATCGGACAAAGATTTGCTACTCATGATGCAGCTTATGAATTTTACAGTGAATTTGCAAAGAGGTGTGGATTCTCAATCCGTCGTCATCGAACAGAAGGCAAAGATGGAATTGGCAAAGGACTCACAAGACGGTATTTTGTTTGCCACCGAGCTGGGAATACCCCTGTTAAAACCTCAAATGACAATAAACCACAAAGAAACAGGAAATCATCACGGTGTGGGTGTCAAGCATATATGAGAATAAGCAAGACTACAGAGTTAGGAACACCAGAATGGCGTGTGACTGGTTTTGTAAACCACCATAATCATGAACTCTTGGAACCAAATCAAGTTCGTTTCCTTCCTGCTTATCGAACTATATCAGAAGTGGACAAGAGCAGAATACTCATGTTTGCTAAAACAGGGATTTCAGTGCAGCAAATGATGAGGCTTATGGAACTTGAAAAATGTGTGGAGCCTGGATATTTGCCCTTCACTGAGAAGGATGTAAGGAATTTACTTCAGTCATTTAGGAAATTAGATCCAGGGGAGGAAACTATAGACTTATTAAGGATGTGCAGAAACAACAAAGAGAAGGACCCAAACTTCAAATTTGAGTGCACACTTGATGGAAACAACAGGTTAGAGAACATTGCTTGGTCATATGCATCGTCTATCCAATCATATGAGATTTTTGGTGACGCAGTGGTATTTGATACAACACATCGCTTAACTGCATTTGACATGCCCGTTGGGATATGGGTTGGGATGAATAATTATGGCATGCCTTGCTTCTTTGGCTGTGTACTTTTAAGAGAAGAAAATTTGAGATCGCTATCATGGGCATTGAAGGTAATAGATCGAAACAATCTTTACTTTGAAAAGTTACTCTTACTTTCACTTGAACAACTTCAATTGAATCTCTGATTGGTTCTAGCAAGAACATTTATTAAAAAATGGCCATGGACTGTATTTCATGAAATTGAATAAAGGTATCTAACAGGATAATAAGGGTTGAGGTAGTAATGAGACAGTAAAAACATTTGGCTGACCAGTTATGCATCACCTTGAAATGAGAGTTGAGGACTCGTGTGAGCTATTGCCATTTCTTGATTTCCAAATTGTGTTTTTGTTAAAACTGGCAGGCCTACCCGACATTCATATGCACCTTTGTTATAGTTATTTCATGCATGATCTTTTTTGATAATGCAGCTGAGCCTTTGACGTCTGCAACTTCAACTCTTAGGGTTTTACATTTATATTTTCTTGTTTTGGGAAGTGATATTTTCAGTTTTTTTATTTGTGGAGAGGCATAAACATTAATACATATTCATATTCAACTGGGGCATTTTGGCTGCTAAATTAATGTTGATTTTTTTTCTTTTACCTATTTCCATGAAAGGCATTTTTAGGGTTCATGAATGGGAAGGCTCCACAAACAATATTAACTGATCAGAATGTGTGCCTCAAAGAAGCAATAGGAATGGAGATGCCATCAACAAAGCATGCACTTTGTATATGGATGATTGTAGCAAAGTTCCCATCTTGGTTTAACGCTGTTCTAGGAGAACGTTACAATGAGTGGAAATCAGAGTTCCATCGTCTATACATTCTTGAATCAATTGATGACTTCGAATTGGGCTGGAGGGATATGGTTAATTCCTTTGGTCTTAACACCAACAGGCATATTGCAAACTTGTACACATTAAGAACACTTTGGGCCTTGCCGTACTTGAGAAGCTATTTCTTCGCAGGAATGACTGCAGCTAACCATTCAAAAGCAATCAACGGCTTTATCCAACGGTTTCTTAGTGCACAAACTCGACTTGCACACTTTGTGGAGCAGGTATGTTCTCTCCAAGTTATTCCTTGTAATTACTAGAGACAAATTTTTGTGGTGCCAGTCTTCTTGCTTATTTTAGTCAGTATTATTGTTGGTGTTCAAGGTATAGTTTTGCTTGTGAGTTTGTTTTTATTCGATATCTGTCTTATTTTTGGTGAATGTAATGGTTGTGATATACATTTACACTTGGCTGAAGTCTCTGTGTTCAGTCATCATTTATCTTCCAACATTTCTTCTTCAGAAAATGTGGAACAGCTTTCTCTGTGTTTGAATTAGTTCCCCTGCAAGCAGGTTGCTGTTGCGGTGGATTTCAAAGATCAAGCTGCTGAACAGCAAACAATGCAGCAGAATCTTCACAATATATGCCTGAAAACTGGGGCACCTATGGAATCACATGCTGCTGCAATATTGACACCTTATGCCTTCTCTAAGCTGCAAGAACAACTTGTTTTAGCTGCACACTATGCATCATTTCAGATGGAAGATGGTTTTCTTGTGAGACACCACACCAAACTTGAGGGAGGCCGAAAAGTGTATTGGGTTCCCAGGGAAGGTATCATTAGTTGCAGCTGTCATCAGTTTGAGTTCTCTGGAATTCTCTGTCGACATGCACTTCGAGTTCTTTCCACAGGGAACTGCTTTCAAATACCTGAGAGGTACCTTCCTATTCGTTGGCGTCGAATCAGCACATCCCCTTCGAAATATATTCAGAGTTCGACAAACGATCATGGAGAAAGAATTCAGTTGCTACAAAATATGGTGTCAAATCTCATAACTGAAGCTACCAAGTCGCGACCGAGGCTGGATATTGCAATTGAGCAAGTTTCTATCCTCTTATCTCGCATCAGAGAGCAACCATTTCTGTCACAGTCTGCAAGGGACACTTCCTCCATGCATAGATCTCTTTAGCGTCTAAGAATTGTGTTTGGATTTTCCTGCAACAAACCCATCTCTTTGGAAAGCAAAGATGTCAGATTACTGAAAGCAAAATAGAGTAGCGTAATTCACTTTGTGGGGTCAAAAGCTTTAGTAGATTTTGGGAACATGCATGCAGCTGTAGATCTCCCGGTTGCATCTTTTGTACCTGTTAGGCTGTTAGTTCTGGGGCAGAAGTTTTATGAGGAGCCTGTTTCATGTATAAATATATACATGACAAGGAAGAAGCTTATGTACATTATGTAATATCCATGTCTGAAAATTTAAACTTCACTATAGTATAGATTAGAAGGAAAGAGTTGGGATATAATTGTCTACTTGCATGAAAGGAATAAAGAAAAAGCAAAAAAGAGTTGTATTTTTCAGAAATACAACGAATTGACTGCATTGGTTTTCTTCTTGCTCTCCTGACAGTGACCATTTCAACAACTGTTAATTTCAGAAGTAAGTTCCAATCTTTCCTTTTGCAAGACTTCAGGAGCCATCTACAATGAATTCATTCAATGGATCGCCAAGATCTTGCTGATTTTTTTTTTCATTTTTGGTTACTTTAGCTTCTCTGGACATCCAAATTCCTCCAATTTTATCCCACCTACAAGCCAAATAGAATGTTCTTCCGCTTGAGGTCACAATGACCGATACCATTCTGATGAACGCACTTCAAACCATAAAAATAACTTCCCGCGTGCACAGCGGATTCCCTTATCGTCCAATGACCACCTGAATTAATCTGCATCGTCTTTCAAGCTACCTCAAGCCATAAACTCCAGGAAATGTTCAGGTTGCTTTCACCTTTAGACCCTTTCAGTTCAACTTTTCCTAGGAACCTGACAAACATACTGGGAATTCAATGTCTCCAGCTTATTGGCCTCGTTCTTTAGAGATTCTACGGCTAAAGAGTGTGCCCATGGCCTGGTTCATTGCCAAATTGACACTCATGTGATCCTGAACCAATAACTTTTACCTTTCATCAGGTTTACAGGTTATTGTATGCACTCGACAATCTTGCTCATCCTAAGAATAGCGGCTGCAGGATTCACAAATATAAACAAAGGAACTTTGCCTTTCACTCATCGACTCAGCTGAAGAGATCAATGTTGGCAAAATTTGTCAATATCTAGTTGTTTGACCTGTGAACAATATAGCTATCATAACCTGCTTGTTAAAGCTTGAACTACGGATGAAGACCCCAAATACAAACATGAAAATCCTAGTCTCATCTTTGAAACAGCTGTTAAGAATGAACAGGACAATCAAATCTTATATCTACAGTCCAAAAGGGGAAAGAACAGCTCTCATCAAACATAACATCAACTTTCTGCAAAGAAATTGAACTGTCAAAAGCTGCTTCTTTTTCTGATAGAAACCGTTTCTACAAGGACAAATAGCTTTTCCAAGGGAGCAATTGGAGTTAATGTAGTTGCTAAATTTCTTCACAATGGAAAGAAGATAATGTTATGGAGGAAAACGGATTCACGTAGAAAGTAGTTCTGTAATATTGTGTTTACTGCTTTTGCTTTGCAGGTCTGTTTACAAATGAGACCAATATGCAAATGGAGAAAACATATGTAAATTTCAGTTGTTAGTTGAAATAATTCAGTCTAATACAATATCTGTGGCTTTCCTTATTTTGTGATAAATAAAGCCCTCAGCTGTACAGAAGATCCATCATCACACATAACCAAACTTCTTCGAAGCATACTCAAATAAAGACTGAAAAATACTTTTTGAATCTGTCTCTTCAGGCAACCTGAGAAGACGAGCAACTCTATCGAATCCAGGATGGTACATTAGCTGCGATTCTTCCTTCACTTCTAACCTTGTGTCCTGCTTGTAAAGTTTCGGTTTTGATAAAGCCCACTGCATCGCCCAAATAGCTAAAGGACGCATGTAACATACGGATCTATACTGGTCATCGGTGTTCCAACCTTCTGGAGTTTGAAAAGAATAACTGTTTACATAAGAAATTAGTTAGCTGTAAAAGGAGTGCATCTCAAAGGTCATGCCTGTGTTTTGGTAATCCTCGTGTGTTCAAGCAGATATGATTTCAGATAGTGACGCAGATGCAAGTAAATTCACAGGATAGCTGAAAAGAAAATTTCATTATGGTAAGTGTCCATGGATATGCTTACCCTAGTCCTGCTTCAGACCATGCAGCCTCATACACCCCACTTGCTGTATGAAATGCCATATCTGTTAATTCCTCATGGATCATCGTTGCAGCAACTGCATATGTGACTCCAGACCAAATTTCTCTTGACTGCATCGATGAAAGATCAACATTCCCATCTGGTAGCATCCCATTTACAGCTCCTCGCTTCCCATCCTTCACCTTCAAGACATTGTAATTGTAAACCTTCTCTAATGCACATTTTGCTTTGTCTTCGTCAACAATTGGCAGAAGTCCACAGGCTCGTGCGTACCTATAAACAGAACATAGTATATCATGTTTCTTCACCTTATAATATCAAGAGAAGAGAACACAGAATTAAGCATATCCAGACCCACAATATTTTAATCCTAGAAGATTAATTGATCTCAAAATATCAACTTAAACCTAGAAATGAATGCTCTAGGCCATAGAAACTGTGAAGCATTCATAAACTAATTCATTGGAAATAATTCACATGCATTTGAAACAAAACTTGTTAGAACAATTCTCCTTTTAAAAGCAAGAAAGATAACAGGAGAGTATGAACCAAGGGCTTTTATATTTAAATCGAAATAGATTATAAGTGACGAAGCATAAGGCATTCAATATGTTCAAATCATATTAATTGCAACAGACCATTGTCCAGCCAATTGATCAGCTTGAATAGATGAACTGTTCCTCCCCTTGCTGTTGTCATAATTGAAGTAAGAACCATTCCATAACTTCCCATACACAGCTTTTGCCTTCTGAAACCTAAACCAAAAGTAGTCTTCTGAATCCTTGTCACCTAGTTCTTTCGCCAGGGCTGATGCAGCCTGTAAAGCTGCCACCCATAGACCACCACTGTATGCACTCACACCAGACACAGACCAAGTATCATATGTCTGATCTGGAAAGCCATCATTTTCAATCATCCCGTCACCATCCCTATCAAACTGGTCCATAAAAGCCATGGCCATATAAACTGACGGCCAAACAGCTTCCGCAAACTTTTTGTCACCTGTAGCAACCACGTCCCTGTAAACTTGGAGAACAAATTTGGGATTCAAATCTTTCCATCGATCTGTATTATAAAGGGGGTAGGCATTCACTTCAAACCATGGATCATTAATTCCAATATCATGGGGAACTGCTCCAAGTACTTTTCTTTGAACCCATTGTCCATCATGTAGAAGTTGCATCTTACTGGGATCATGCATCGTTACTGCTGCAGCAAAGTCCCTTTGAATGCTAAGTTGAAGCTTGGGAAACAGCATAATTAGTGCAAAAGAGGCATAAAAATGAACATCATAGGTGTTCCACATGTGATATTCAATCCCTTCAAGATATAGGAATTGACCAATATTTTCTTCTCCTTCTTGAAGCAAATTAGTTCCAAAAGCAGAATTTAGTGCCGCTGGGGTATGAATTTGATCAAGCATTGAAGCCATCCTTCCAAGAATGTTGACAGCAGTATCTCTTTGAGAGGTTCCATTGATAAGACCCTTCATACCTAATTCAGACCTATCAAGTGAAAATTTCCTTCCTTCAATACTTACTAAAGTATGTACTGGAGGTGCTCCATCTGCAAAAGAGAAGTATCTGTATATGCTAAACAATGCATCCAAACTCAAAAGAGAAAAGAGAAATATTCTGTGTAGATTAATACAAGTCAGATAGGATACAATCACCTGTCCAAATTGTTCCACCCGAATTAAGAAAATAAAGCTCATTAAAGAGGGTGACAGGATACCTGAAAAAAACCTTCAGAATCAGAGAATATTCCTTAACAAAAAGACTAAGAATATATAACAGGCTTACCATTCAGGAAGATTCTTGTCTTCAAGAATTGGTCTCTGCCAGGCTTCTACCTGGGTTTCCCAATGTTGATGCTCTGGGATTATAACAGAATTACCAGAAGTGTAATTGTCACAGTATATATTCACTTTTTGTTCTAAAACGTTCACCTACATATTTACCCTACTAAAAACAAAATGAAGTCATCAACGTGAAAAGGAACTTGGCATTACCCAGAATAGCATCATATGCAATATCTGCAGCCGCGTCACGACTATTGTAAAATTTTGTGTAACGCCTGTTGATGAAAAAGCTTGAAGCATAAGTCATCTTTCACATTTCAATTATTTATTTCAACCATGCACACGGCAAACTACCTTTGGTAAGTCCTTCCACCTATAAAGTTTACTTCAGGGCAATCCCATGCCAACGAAAAAGTTGCATGACGAGTTGCATCAGGTGGAACTGTCACCGAGCAAGCAATGGCTGCCCCAATAGATGATCCTGGTTTTGAAGGCATAGCTATTTCGGCAGACTTAAGGTTGTCAAAGGATCCACGCTATTTCCATACAAAATCTTATGTTAACTTCTACCAAAAGTATGATTAAGCATACGTGCTTAAGATCTAACGCAATGAATATGCATACATCAGTTACCTTATGCCCTAGCATGCAATGTTGAAAACACAAGAAACTTCTCAATGAACATATATCAAATCATCTTAAACCCATAATGGTAGTAAAGAAAAGGAACTAGGGGAAAGTATATAGTGACCAACAATCATCTAGCTGCAACTGATCGCAACAATCAAATAACATTATGCCAATCTTACTTTTGAAAAAACGGCAATGCTTAACAAAAGATTCCAACTCTGATAGGTTTTCACCAAGCTTATTAACTGCCTCTCCCACTCAAGAAAGTGTTATTATTGGTTTCCATTTTTCCTAACCTTACATTTGTTTTATGTAAGTACTCTTGGCCTTCCCCATCAAAAATTTGCTAAATTAAACATGTCCAGATCACTTTCATGAAAACAAAATAAATATCTTAATCGTTCCAAATTTCATTAGAGCAAAAATTTTGAGAAGTTAAAGGAACAAAACAACAATCATGGCATGCTTCTAAAGCATATGAACTTCCACAAACCTGTTTCATTTCATTCCACATGTCTCTGGCAGTTATACCTTCAGAGTTTCCTGATATTATGAAGCAGGGACACTCGGAGACATTGACTCCATGCTTCCCTTGTGCAGCAATTGCAAAAGTCACTGGGGAAACCCCATTAGCTGTCCTGTATTATAAAAATAGATGCACAAGATTTGTACACATACCATTAACCTAGAGCTGAGAAAACCAATTCCAGAATATTATTTTCCATCCAAGAAAAAGGATCTCACTTGTGATGTAGAAGAACACAATGAACACCGTCCTTCATTCTAGCAGGATAAATAACCATGTTTGTCAGTGTTAAAGTGGGTATCAAACTTTTCCATATGATAATTAAGACATGATCACAGGAAACTAAGATAAAATACACGAACACTCTGCTTACATTCTCTTTGAATTGACATGCTGGCCAGAGAACTCAGATACCCCTCCGACAGAATTCTGAATTGGCAAAGGCATAACGAATAGGCATAAGGTATGTGACTTGTTTAAGTCTCATTCTAAAATAAGCTACGTATGCAAAGCAAATTTGCCCCCAGTCCCCACTTGACCAATTGAAGAGAGGAGCCAGGAATGAAACAGGATCAGTACAAGATAAAAAACGACTTACTGTCCATGTAAAAAGCAAGGACACATTGGCATCAGTTGTCCCAGAGTTAGATAGCTGAAAAAAACATAAAGGAACTCAGGAACAAGTAAGCAGTGCCAAAATTAATGTAAACAAAACTGATAAAGAGGCTCATTCATACCACGAAAGTGAAAACTGAGACAGGGAAACTGCTCTCCTTGTAATTATGAGGAATAATGGGTGAAATTTGGCGACAAACAATTTTAAGTTCTGGGTCAGGTTCACCTGCATTTAAAGAGGGTATGAAATATAGAACCATCTACAGTACAATGTATTCTAAGATAATATCACTTGATGATGTAGCTTACCCTCATATATGGTCCAAGCCCGGGGGAACAAACCATGATACTTGGAATTATGCCCCTTCAGATTCCAGTCCCATGATCCAATTCCTGAAACTGCAGGGTCACTAAGTATACAAATGACAATCAGTAAGTTATCTCTTAACGTCCTCTTCCTTAGTTCTAATTTCTAAACTCAGTGTCACCTGATGCACCGGTGGAATTATGAAAAAAGATTAGCATATGGATGATCAACTAACCAGGAAATTATGTAATTACTTACTCGACCACCTCTGGACTCCTTGGGCACAGTACACTAGAGTACTTCTTGCCATTTGATCGTGAAATGAAAACCTGCATGAATTTTGGCATAAAGATTAAATTAACTTCGTTAACCCAAGCAAAGGAAAAGTTATTAGACAATTCTTCTATATTCTAATTTATCAAGGAAGAATGTTCTCGAACAAATGACATTGCTGTTGAAAATAATCAATTTAGTGTACAGGCTAGACAATCAAGGAAAAACTCACAAACACAGAAGAAAATTTTCAGTTGGAAACCACATTAAGAGGATTTCCTCAAAATGTACTCATAATTCTCTTTTCAGATAAACATCAAAATCATTTTCTTTTATTTTTGAAGAACTTTTCCTACAAAGCATTATAATCTTTCCTACCTCCTGACAACTCCCATCACATCACATCGAGTGGTAATTATTTAGTTAGAAATGCTACCTCCTAGCTGCATCGCTAAACTATTATGATGTTGCCGCGCCAGAATTTGTGATCTTAGAATACAACTTTCTGCAGACTTAGCATTCATCTATGACACACACTTTTGAATCCCAAATAATCAAGTGCCCCGATTTTTTAAAGCACATACAAACTAACTAAATAATATAAACAAAATGGTTAATCACAGTTATCGTCTTTTAGTTAATGGCTGGCCCAATCTCATTTCATGCCAACTGTGAAAATGCATAAACCTTTGTGTGAGAGGCTCAAGAAATACTAAGAAGTCTCATAGATTTAGGTAAAAGATTAATCATTCTGCAGACTGCAATAAAGAGAGAACAATGAAATTTTATTAGAGTCAAATTGTTTGCAATGGCTCTAAGATTTGGAAATGGAAATTATTTTACCAGATAACCTCAGCAGTCTTCATAATATATCATAGTTCAAATATAGTTGTTATAATGAAATTAATGGCATGTAAATGCAGTCAAGTTAGGTTATGCATATTAGATAAGAGGTAACTCTGTCATCACAAATATTAAAGGTGATTACATCTTTTACTTTTTAGCCAACATGGTTGAATGCAGACACAAATTAACCTCAAATTAACCTCATAAGAGCTCTGGAAGTATATCAAACTTACAGAAAATTGATTTGCTAAAATAGGTTTCTCCTCACATATTCTTGGAAACAG
This sequence comes from Erythroxylum williamsii, assembly GCA_027564335.1. Taxonomy (NCBI): domain Eukaryota; kingdom Viridiplantae; phylum Streptophyta; class Magnoliopsida; order Malpighiales; family Erythroxylaceae; genus Erythroxylum; species Erythroxylum williamsii. Next base: position 3,946,112 of record JANITW010000235.1, on the reverse strand, counting down.
TTGCCAGCGCTGAAATTCACCTCTATAACTTCGTCCAATGCTTCCTGAACTGCAGTGGTAAAATCTTAATTAGAAACGACACATAGGGACGATTAAAATAATAATCAAATTTTATTCTACAATGGAAAGACAAAGATATACAGATAAAGGACCGTTTGAAAGATCTAGCAAACCGAGGCCAACACAATGTCTCAAGCATCATCAATGTCCAAATAAAAATTTGCACATTTTTATAAGTTTTGTGGTCCACAACATAAACTTGTTGTACAACTGTGTGCAAATAGTTATTTCACTCTATCTTACAAAAGCATAGAAGTAGTAGATTTTGATGTTAGCACATAAACATCCAACTCACTGAGCAAATCATGTCCAGAAAACCAATATTCAGTTTTTGAAGGTCAAAACAATGATTTTGCACAAACAAAATTCAGTTTACGACATGAAATTTTTACTTTCGCGAATGGCACACGTAAAGACCTACCCCACACCACCTAGTGGAACGCCATGACAAGATGTCATGTATCGCTTGGCAAATGGATTGATAAAAGCCCCCTGAGGAAAGTGGATATCAAGTACAAATTAATCATTTGTTCCTTACTGCAAATGATGACAAGATATGACTGCACATATAGGTCAGAAGAAAATCACCCCCTTGGCTGCTTCATCTCGAATTAGACGCCATATCCGAATACCTATAGGAGCCTGCCAAAATGAAGAAAGACCATCTTAGTGACAGAGATAGAATCTTAAATAGAGGAAAAAAAATTTGCACCTAAGAACCTCAATGATAGCTTCTGAGATAGAGAACAAAGGTTTTGCACCTAAAAACCTCAATGATACTTATAGGAACTATGATATCTTACAAGATACAAGTACACGATGTGTACTTGTATGCATCAGATTATAGACATTATTACACTAACAGGATAATTATTTTGAGTAAAAAGCATATGAACTTCTAAATCTGAATAAAACCTTCTTATATGAAGCCGCATTCATTTATGTTACATAGCAAATACAATACAAAATAAATGCATTCATGAAAGTCTAGTTAACCAGTGTAGAACGAGTGGAGAACACTCAAAATGTCAGAAGAAAATACAAAAACAGAAAACTGGATATTCAATCTACCATCTCTAGAAAATTAATCCATAATTTATGTATTATGTCCATCACATAGTTAACTTTTCTGAGATCAATGATATACAGAGGTTAGGAGCACTAAACAGATCAAAATAAAAGTAAATAATGAATCTAAAAGTAAATAATGAATCTACCGTCTCGGGCCTAGTGGACCTATGACCTTCAGGTATACTAGAAAATATAGAATTCCACCATGCTGCTAATACTGTTGGATTTAGGGAAAACCAGGAGGTTGATTCAGGAAAAGATAAGACATAAGTCAATTGTCTCCATCTTGATGTGTATTTTTCTTCCTCTTTTCTTCTTTCCTGATTTTGCTTTCTTATCTCACTGCAACCGAGTTCATTTTTTTTTCCTCAACTAGCCATAAACTCTTACAAGGACAAAGGGGAATCATGAATGCATGCTGATTCTATACTCAAGCTATGGCCAATATGAGCCATCAGATACCAAAGAATAAAAAACAGTTTTTAGTTAAATGTGTGTGCTTAAAACCATCATTACAATCATACTATCAAATCAACAAAAAGCAGCTTGGGCATCCTGTTTGAAATTCTTTTGCAATTGAGGGCCTATGCTAGAATAACACAGATAAAGCACTGCTATACAAGATAAAAAGTGTAAAATCTCAAGGCTTTACTATAAAATATGGAGTTGTACACTCACCATTGCCAATGCTTCCTTCCATTTTATACTGAACGGATAGAGTGTAACCTCCTCACCATTTAATTTCCGTTGCCAAGTAATTGGTGCAGGTTTCCCAGGATCAACCTTAAGATAATCATGGTGAAGAAATAGACATATGAAAGCCATTCAGTAGGTGCATGAGTTGTTTCTTGAAAAGAAGGTTTACAATCTGAAAGGAAAAAGTAGTGAGGACTAGCTGATAAAATTCCTTTAAATATTACAGGAACCATGAAGAAAACACATTTTCACCAATTTCAGATTGGAACATCAAAAGAAACAGTAATTTAAATATCTTCAAATGAGGGTTCCCATTCTTGAACTTGAACAAAGAGAGATGAAAGAATTCCTGAGCGTTGAACATTTTCATTCTTGGATTAGGGGAAACGCAAGGAAGTAATTAAGAAGTAATATCACTGTTAAACTGGAGAGTTACAACTGACATGGAAGTACTTCTCACATAGAAGAGTCTAAGAATGCCATTGAGAGAAGCTTCATCTTTTTATCATTGACATGCAAGCCTAGGGACCATCAAAAGAAGACAAATAAATCTCTTTGCATAGCATATAGAATATATAGCTTAAACAGTACCAATTCTGTTGCATAATCCGAAGATTCTTGGAATTCCTCATTGGAATCATTCTTCAGAATCTTTCCCTCAGACATCTTTCCTGGAAACAATCATCATGGTAAGTAAATCAGCCCATTTCCACTAGAATCACCCAAATCATTTGTACTTTTCACACTTCAAAGTAAAACAGCGAGTAGCTCTCCAACACGTGACAAATTAACAACAACTGTTGTTAACTTTAAGAAAAAAATCAAATGCAACACTCTTTTCCTTACCAGCCAAACATTCGTGCTTTGTTAATATCATATTTGACCATGGGGATTAAACACAGCATCCGTTCCATTGAAATTTGAAATTCAATTAAACAGAATACAGAATTTCACAAGTCCACCGAAGGTATATTCCAAAGCAAAACCCATTTCTATGAAATCAAATGCAGGATTGTTTAACCATGCTTGAACAAAATTTAAGAGGGGAAAAAAAAGAAGAAAAAGAAAGAATCAGACCTCTAATCATGAATTCACAGATAAATGCAACAAGCTGATCCGCACAAGTGTATTCACCCTAAAATAGGTAGGTGTACATACACGTACATGTGTCTATGTAACAGTTTGCATAAGTACGTTTAAATGCATTACTTACATTCACTAATCACCATGAAACAAATTCCCGCGGGAAAAGAAAAAAGAAGTAAGAACTTGCATTTACAGATATATTCACGCATCATCAATTCGGGCAGTGAGTTGCATACAGAAATTAACAGGAAACTAACCAGAGAGACAGAAAGAAAAGATTTTGAAGAGAAACAAGAAATGGGCAGTCGGAGATTACTTAGATATCAAATATGGGTGTGTGATCCAAGCAAGAACTGGCGATCTTTATTCTCCCACCTCATCAATTCAAGACAAATGCTTGCTTTAAAGTCAAACATGCTGGCCGTTGTGTTTGGACACAAGCATAACAGCCAGACACCGGATCAAACTGTCCAATTCAACTGTGCGATAGTGTTGTTTATTACAACGTTGGTCCCTGATCTTTGATTTATTCTGAAGAAAAACCCCCTAATTTGATCTTCTTTCCCATTACTTGCCCCAAAGTTTCCTATAAGCCTCTCTTCATCTTCTTTAGATTGCAGAAACTGTGATAAAACTTTTTCTTGGTTTGTATATTTTGCACTTATTAAAGTCGATCATTTAACCGATTTAATAATATTTTAATTTAATTTTTAAATTTTCATTTTGATTTGTTTTAATAAGTTTTATTAATAAATCAATAATTTTTTGTAAATTAATAATTTTTATAAATTAAAATAAATTAGTTATTTTTTATTTCATAATTTTTTAATAATACTTTAATTTTTAAATAATAACTACAATATCTTTCAATCATATTTTAAATTATTTAATTTTATTTAATCTTTAAATAATTTTATAACGGCCTAATACTAATTGAATCTTACCTCACTGTATTAATTTATAATCCAAATTTTAAAACATTTATATTTTGATTCAACTTGTATAATTTAAGTAATTTAAGAAGATCTTTAAAAATTTTCAAATATTAAGTTGCATAAATTTCTTAAAATATTTGATTATTTTAAATTTTTAAGTATTTCAACTTCTAAATGATCATCATTGTGGTTCAAATAATTGAAGAAAATCTTAAAAATCATTATTCAATAAGTTTGTTACTTGATTTTAAATTATTAAATTATTTATTTTCCCTTGTTGGTCTGGTGATTTTAAAAACTTTTCACATTCTTATCTTTTTAATAATTTTTTATTAAAGTTCTTATTTTTGCTACCTAGATTGTTGTGGCTCCTTTGATACACATTTTTGGTAAAGATTGTATTTTATTATTTATTTAATTAATTTTATTTATTTACTCTTTTTAACCTATGTTACTTATTTGTAGGTTTTTGTTGTATTATTACTATACTATATTTTTTAATCACATTTATATGTGAATTTACTAAAAACAACCTTTCTATTTTGTATGAGTAAGGCTGCATACTCTCAGATTTTTCCAAACTTTATATTGGTGCGAGATTCGAATTGGTGTGATGATAATGAATTTATTAAATTATTTAGAGTAAAAGACATAGAATTACTTTATATTTTAAGAAATTTTATAAAAACTTCTTAAAAAATTATCGAAATCTTTTGATTAAAAAATTATAAAACACACGCTAAGTAACACATCGATGTTAACCAACTAAATGTAAGTTAACTCAATTTTTAAATTTTAATCAAATTAATTAAATTTGATTTAAATTAATAATTATTATAATTACTAATTTAAATCAAGTTTAATTAAGATGAGGTGGGTATAAGAGTCAAGTTGGATTATTATCTTAATAACATTTGATTAATCTATGCATGATATTTAAACTATATATATTTTGTCATTATTTTTAATTAAAGTTTAAAAGAATAACTTTTTCTAAAAATTATAAAAATTTATAATTTTAAAGACTAAAATATTTAAAAAAAATTAAGTCGCATTTTTAATTTAAATATAATAAAATAAATTTTCTCTAAAATTTTAAAAATTATAATTTTTTTGATCATTTTAAAGATTAAAATACTTTTT